>UZAE01012570.1:0-21142 GCA_900617975.1 Rodentolepis nana | reverse complement strand
CTCATTTCACCGTATGACTCGTCAATCTATTCGCAAAATGTTGTTCCCATTTATTGATCTAGCTCTTTAATGGAATTTCTCTTGACTCGTTAGGGGATTTGTACCCAGTAGACTATTTTGTAAAAAGATATAGGTGCGGCTAATAGAATAATTCTCTGATTCAGAAAATAAACTAGGGAATCGGTGCCTCAATTCATGTATGCGATCTCCACTTGGATCATAGAGGATAAATTGTGTAATCGCCAAATGACGTGGGGCCAATATCCATGACATTAGCGGTGGAGGGTTAATTGAGTTAGAAATGGCAAACAACTAAAGGTCAAGACAACTGACACCTTGATGCTGCGTTCACTCTTGGTGTCTTCCCTCATACAGCTACTATCCAAATTGTAAATAGCCTGTGGTCCTTTGCTATAGTCCAGTTATTCAAAGGGAAGGGTTGAATAATAATCCACGTGGCTCGTTTTCCAGTCGAAAATGCGTTGATATTGTATTTAATTATAATTCTTGAAGCTATTAAAGTAGAAATAGTTTCAGAAAGAGATGTTTGCTAAGAAATTTCTATTTAATTAACGAAAAAGTAAGAACTGCTAACAAATTTTACACCATGCATTTCTTGTGAGAATTGTAGCAAATTCTCCTTACATAAAGTTTATTTACTAAGTAATCATTAGAACCAAATTCAAAGTTACTAACTATGAGAACAAACTACTAGCTTGTTCAATTTATAAATGACCTCTTAAAAACCTTTTCAAATTTCAATTTATATTTTAATTTTAATTGTGAGGGCTTCATCGCTTCAGATATGTACAAATATTTAATTCTGTTTGGGATTACTATAAAATTTTTAAAGTATTAATGCTCTATAATAATTTGTTAATTTGATTCAAGTCCCGCAAAAGACGTATCAAGAAAATCGATTTTAGAAATGTTCTCACAGTTATTTGCAGCTTATTGAATCTATACTCTAAATGAAGTATTCATAAAAGATTGAATCAAACAAAGGCTCAAAGAAATCCGTTGATCCATATAAGGCAAAGGATTTTCATTCGACATTGGCATCTCGATCTCCATTGCAAAAGAGTAGGACACTCTATTAGATTATCTGCTGAAAAGTAACATCAAGTAGTTACCATTGAATGCAAAAAATTTTAGTCTCAGAAATGGAAGTAAAAAGGCAGGTTTCAAAGTTTTGGATAAGCAAGTGCTAATTTTTAATCAAGCTAGTCCATCATGGAGCAAGAGCAAGGAATATTTGATAACTTTTTACTTTAAATTATTAAGTAGTCAGTTAAATTCCAATGAGATTTACAGTTTCACCTAAAAATGTTGATATGAAAACACCTAGTGCTCATGGCGTTTAAAATTATGCTATGCAATAAACTAATGTAGTTTAAGAAATTCAAGTCGACTTTAGTAAATTAATGCATCTTATAGACAATGTCATCATCACTACTTATGGAAATGCTCATTGATGTTACCAATATTACGTATCCTCAAAAGATATTGTTCGTTATCCTTAATTTTCACCATTTTTCATTTAATATCGTCTCCTGATATTAGCGTGACGTTGCAGTCAAATTGATTTATTTCCAGTGGAGGCATTCTCTCACTTAGGGATTTAGCACTGTACTTTCATTTGAGATTAAATGCATATGTGCATTTCAAAACTGTATCCGGTGGTAACAGTACATTGCAAAACCGTATTTTGCGCTTTAGTGGCACTCAATTCTTTTGGTATGGGTTATACTTTCGCTTATTAATAAGGATAGTTATCAGTTACGAGCAGGGTATTTAAACTAATTAATAATTTTCTGTCTAGTCTCTTGTGTAATTAGCATTGACCAATAATATTGTGACAAATTACTAACTTGTCGATCGATCGATTTTTCGCATGTTCGTGGTATAAGGGATACAGACAGGTTTTTTCCCGCACGCGTAAAAGTTAACAATTGGTGAGACGGACAGGCACAAGGGGATAAAAGCGCAACAAAATGGTAGCTTGTGCTCAAGACATGAATATCACAAGAGAAGTTTCCATAACAATTTATGACGTAACCAAGCTTGTAATAAGTACAATAATTAGTTTCGCCTGCTTCCGGTAAATATAGGTAAACCACTGCTAGATTCAAACATCAAAAAGCGGATGCATACAACTGGCGTCGTCCAGCTAATGTCATGATTAGGTGTTTATATCCAGGATACGAAGCTTAGCTTTTAAATCTGGTTTGTTTAAGTTAGCAGCCCGTGTTCGCCCCTGTCTGTATGTTTTTAAACAGTGTAGTAGCAAGAAAGAGATAGAGGCAGGGGCTGTGTAGCAGTTTGGCGTGGTGCTATCGGGTAACTTATTTGTTTATAATGTTAGCAATATCCGAATCTCGTAATAGGCTTTGGATCAGAGTAGGTGAATTAACATTTTACGGATATTTGATTAGAGGATGGATTCACGTGATATTTGTACCAAATTTCGATATTCTGACGCTTCAATGTACTATTTGAATCAAACGTCAGGGTACAAGAGTCGATTCAGGGTTTAATATTTCTAAAGCTAATTTTGCCCGAACTCCCTGACTCAATAACTTTAAAAGTCATCTAAGAGTCGATATTATTATAGGCGTGATTAAAATTGGAGGATTTTGGGTTCCTGGTTTTGCCAGGAAGAACATATTTGTCTAGCTCATTTCATATTAATCAGTAATATCAAAATGGAACATATGCCAAAGAGATTAGTCAACTTTGGGGGTGAATGAATTCACATTCACACCTATTTGGTTTCTAGCATTATAGTAGTATTGACAGTTCATTTCGGTTCAAATGTTTAGTATAAACTAAGATGGTGACCGGAAACGTAAATTTCACTTTGGCGGATTTCCGTTAATCATAGGGGCATCATTGGCATAAACGAGATTCACCAAGTCCTGACCAAGTGAAACCAGTATTTTTGTACAGTGTCTCTTATTAAGTTTAGTAGAAATGCGTTCAGTGATGGCTGATTTACCTAAGGCGAAATCATTGATAACCCACTAATACACCATTCCCGTGGCGTTAGTTTTACGAATGGAGAAGGCAGACTCCATTTGTCGGTAGTGTAGTGAAATTTTGTTGCAATTCAATTTGAAGAGTGCCAGTATAGGGTAATTCCTATTTGCACATATTACCGAAATGAGGTCTACTTGTTATCCAAATAATAATAATTAATAGAACAAAAACGAGATTGTTATTCCGCCCAAGGAGAAGAAACATTATTTATTCAAGATTATGTCTTTGCATAGGCATTTAGCAGTATAACATCTCTTCCCCACTTAAGACATTTTAAATCTCCAATGAATGAGCAAAATTGCCCGGACTAAATAATCAGTATTGTTCTATGTCAGAGACAATATGAAGAAGAATTAGTAATTTCAATCACTGAGAAACACGTTAATGAATGGTACAATGATATTCTAATAAGGTATCAAATGGGAAACAGGAACTCAAAATCAAGTGCAATGTACTAGTGCATCAAAGAGGTTATATTTATAAACTGTTTACTCTTTTACCTTAAAGTGTCTATTATAATGTTTTAAATTAAGAGTTTTATTTGTTTAACCATATGATCTCGCATTGTTGGCATTCAGAGCTGAGTTCATTGACCAGACTGTCATAATAGCTCATTTTTAGCAAATTCCTTAATAAAGATTTTAAAATCTATGATTATTATGTTAATAATAATTAATTTATCATACCTCTAAACCTGCTTTTTATTTTCCCGATAAATGCACGTTAGGAAATGATAATTTTTATTGGCCTGTTTTCATTACCTACAGTCCATATAATTTTCTAATCAGCTCAAAATCGTCGGCCATGTTTACTATCCCACAAATACCTAGGGTAACAAGGTGCGTGTGGTTGTAATATTTGTTTAAATAGATCAGAACAATAAAATGTATATGAGCAACTTCATTAAGCTCATCTGCAGGTACAAAATTGTGTGCTGTTGTCATGGCCTTAGCGGGCTTAATTTGTCCAACATATGTGAAAGTATACAAATACTGTGTCCTGAGCCAAAGTTTACAAATCTAATGGCATCTATCAGTGAGCACTTTTGGGTGTGAAAAGTAAGTTTATTGCTTTACATGCATTCTGCGATGTCATAGTAAAACTTCACATTTAGATGGAAAGGCCTTAAAACCGAAGCATTTTTGTCTAATTTTTAATTATATAGTCGAAAATAAAAGTTTAACGATGATTCAGGTGTTCAAAATCAATCCTTCTACATCGAGTGAATGGCAAAATTGTCTAAATGCCTTTTTAATACAATTTCAGAGTATACATCCTCCAAGATCACCTACTTTATATTGCGTAATTTTATTTAGGAACGGTATGATAATATAAAAATAAGCTCATGAAATTCATAAGCCATAAATCATGCTTATTGTTGGCTCCAATGATAAGAGGAAAGGCTAATTTGTATTTCCTTCAAGAAATGTACTATTGCCTCTTTGATTTATATCTACAACGTTGGAGAAATTAATGTTATTATCAAACTGGCAAATTCATGAATTTCTAACAAATAGCGAGAGAGAGAGAGAGAGAGAGGGGTGAGTGGGTGAGATGAGATCTCTCGAAGCGTTGAGGTCGAAGACGGTGACAGTTTACTTTATCAAAGGCATGAAAAGGCTAACCTCAAATTCACCTTGCCACACAAGGTGGATGTACTATTGTCCGGTCAGAACGAAATCCTAGAGATGGATCAATCAACCTTAAAAGGAACGTAATGAAATAAAAAAAATAGAATAAATTTTTCTTCGATATGTTCATGAAACTCCTAGTATTCTTCAGTCAGATCATCTTTGAACCACGTCATAAATGTAAAAGTGATTGTCATGTATTCTTTAGGCAAGTAAGTGCTCTGAAATACATATTTAAATCGGTCACCTGAGAGAATCTTTTCGTGCTATGTTTGTAACTAAGACTTGAAATACGAGAGTGTGAATTTCATGAGAATAATCTATGTAGTGGTAAAAGTAGCAGTATTATGGATAAGGTTACTTTCGCTCAGTTTTTAATGGTTTATAACGAAAAGATTATTTGATCCTTATAAATCATTTAGTCAGCATCAGCTCTTGAGCAATCGGAAAGTATTAGTTTGGCTCACTATTGTGCACTCAGTAGACATGCTAACTGAAAACTCAAAAAATGCTAGGGATAACCTTCGAATGGCTCTTCCCATTAATACGCGAATATCTTCTTACAATAAATCAATGACATTCCTCCAAGTGTTCAGCTCTAATGTAGTATGCAATGTGCAATTCAGGTCTTCAAACAAATTATTTTGAATTCGTATTGAAATGCCAATCACCGGAAATTAACTTCGACTTGGAAAAGTGTATATGTACTTCATGTTATATCTTCAATCTCCAAATGAGCCAATTAGCTAGCATTCAGCAAATCTCAATTACTCTACAAAACACAGCTGAAGTGTCAAACGAATTGGAAAAGCAAATTTTAACACCCCATAACAATGTATTTACTTCGATTTTACAGATTAAAAATTTATATTTATAGCAATGGTTTAAAATGCCAAAACAATTGTTTTCACACATTCCACGTCAATGAACTCCGTTCGCATTTTATTCATAGTTGTTTATTAAATTTAAGCTTCTTAAACCTGAAGATAAAGCACTGTTAACCTATATGAAAGACAAATAGTGAAACCTCCAAAAACGAATATTTCCGAAGGATTTTTTATATGATACAGAGAGGGGTGATAGGTGGGTAGTTATGAGCGCCAAATAATAGAACTTGATAAAAATCAGGATAGTTATTAAAAAATTATAATATGACCATTTTCAGGCGTCAGAGAATTTCCCATCAGTTTTCTTTCCCTTATGCTCTCTGAGTGTTGAAGTTCATCATCAATCATTCTAACCCATTTAATAGCATTTGTTAGCTATAACGCAAGTTTGAAATCCAAAGAGAAGCACATCTCGTAGTTTTAACCAAAGTTTCAATGAGCAATGGAAAACCTGCACATTGTGGATACTAGTTACCCAAGAGTTTGCCAGTAAAGTCAAAGTGTCAAGGAGACAAGTTCTTTCCAAAACACCAGTCTTTCCTATACTACATACATCTGAAAAACGAATTTGCTGCTCAACTGACTGCCATCTTGGCTTACATTCACTCGATAGAAATCATGACATTATTTCGTCTGAAAAACTATTAAAACATTTTAATTAATTTGACTTCAAATAAATAAGATCATTGGCACTTATTTACCAAGCATTCTTTAGGTTTAAAAAAAGAAAAATAGTCATCACTGGCGTTAATAGAGCTATAGGACAATCCGTTATAACGTGCTGGATTATTTGACACGAACAGATAGAGGTTTTATGTAGATTTAGGAGTAATAAATCGCTGCTGTTTGAAATGCTAAAAAGCGAGCATTCCACACATTTTTAATCATTGTGATTTGCGTGATAGAATTCTAAAATAACCTTTCCACGCGCACTAATAAAGATATTATCTATGAAAGCAAATGTGTTATTAGTTTAGCATTGTTGGCACTTGTTCTTGTAACCCATTAGACAACCTTCCAGTTGGCAATTATAACTTATGACCTTCATCTTTTTACATTGGACTTAGTTAGGTTTTTATTTTATCTTAGTGATTTTGAGGATGAAATTTTAAAAGTTATTGAATGCATTACATGTAACTCCAGTTCATTTTGTATGAAACATTGAGGTGAATTCTAAACAAGAGTGTAAAAATGTCAGAACTACCTGCCAGTATAAAAAGAAACTACCCTATTGTATTGTAATTTAAATGAAAACTAATTTACCCTTTTAACTCTAGATCCACTTCACGAAATGAAATCCGCATTAAATAAGCGGATTTTGTTTGTAGTTCTCAGCGATTATCAACTTTCTCAAAAAATTTACTACTACAGTTCAAATGTCAACTATTCAGCAAAAGGCTTAGATGTCAACTAAACAAATAGATATTGCTCAATATGGGGTGCGCAATAGACTTACCTCCACGTGGTGCACCCTGGGCAACGTATACTTATACGGCAAAAAAGTCTATCAAACCGGCAGTTGACTTCTGACTTCAAACTACCATCACCCCACTGTATGTCATATTCGATCCCTTCAACAGTACTCATTTTACCTTTTTTATGCCTTTGTGTCTGTCTGCCTCTGTCACATCTGTGTATCATTATTCTGTCTCCCATCTCGACTTTTTGTCACTTTAATGTTCCTCCTCCTCCTCTCTGTGAAGCCCCGAAGTCAGCTCCAGGGCTAATGATAACTATCGAAACGCCTGCCATTTGATACAAATATTCCTCAATAGCAGGGAAAATCGCGCTAATTTTTTAGTACGAAAATGGCAAAAATCTTATCTGATAAGTCCAGTTTACTGTAGAGATAAAAGATAAAGATTAAACTGGCATACCTTTTGGAAATTAACTTCAATTAGCTAGGGCCATCTTTAAATCAGACAAGAAAATCATAATCTAATTTCAATCCCCAACGAAGTAAATAATATGACCTACGTTTTAATCGATAGTCTGTTCAAAAGTCGTAAAAATTCACTCAATAAAATTTAATCCATAGTAATGAGCTGAATTAGCCAATCATTAAAGAAGGAAATTTCATATTCTTAGGTCGATAACTCACATCAGGCACACAATCTCACCCTCTCACCACCCAATTTAATCGATCCAGTGCACATAATTAAAATATCCTAAGCACTAGTGGTTATTTGGTGAGAGTAAAGAAGTCAAGGGCAATAAGTCACAACACTACAGTTGGCTATGTTCGGTTAGCAGAGAGGGTTCCAAGATTTCCATAAAGAAAATTAATTTAATGGATTAAAGTTAATGTAATTGATGTTTAATTTCTAGTGAAAAGATTTTGAGGTTTATTTCATTTATACAATTAATGAGAATGCAAACCTTGCGCTTTCGTTAATTAATTGGAAACCTGTTGAATTTGTGTATTTCATAGGAACATTTCTCTTTAAATTCGCATTTCACATACAGTCTTTACTTGAAAATAAAGCCCAACACCAATGAAAAACATTGAATTTCATTAAAACTTATTTAAATTTGCGAAATAAACTGTTATAGGCCATAAATCCTACGTGCACTCACTTCTCTCTCAAAGGCTAATTTTCCTCAAGACGGGTCTGTAATATTGACAATTAATAGAAACTCAAATCTATTAAATTGGAGTAACTACGATTGCTTGGAAAATTGATTTGAGAAATTTTATGGAAAATGCCGGCCAAGCCAAGTAAAATAATTCAACGGGTATGACAATTCTCTTAAAATTAATTCATCTTAGTTTTAATTTTTAACAATTATGGGATTGGACACAATTAATGCCTAACTTCAGCCTTTTACTAGTAAAAATTATGAGGAGCCATTTTAGCCAATTCATACCTTGAGAAAAATTAAAGAGATTGAGGGTTACTTTAAGATATTTCAAATTAGCTATTTATTTAATTTGTAAGGCTGACTTAAATAAGTGGCAATTTTCTTTAGCTAGTATGAGTAAAATTATTTAGAATTTTCATCTAAATGAAGCCTTAGGTATAATACTGAATTTCATTGGTTTTTTAAAAATAGCGTTATCGGCACATATTAGATTTAATTTAACAATGTTCACATATTTGAACAAAATCGATTTACGCTGTGTCAAAATTAACTAATTCGGTAAAATTAGAAAAGGAGGCTAAGTGTGTTTTAAGGAAAACTGAATGATTTTGTAAACGTCAGTTCCAAGTTATTTGAAAATGGTGTTAATAATAATTTTTTGGTGGTAATTTGTCTTCACTACTGCCTTTGATTACCCAAGTACATAACCAATTGAGTGTGGAATCTGTTTGATAAGCACAAGATTCTTATTATTATTTGCTAGTCTTTTTCTATTGAGGCCAAATTTGAAAAGTTGGACTGTGAAGGTGCTTGGAAAATCTGTGCATTATTGTGGGAGAAATGTAGTCCAATAAAGTTTGCTTTGGGGGGTTTGTTCAGACTGCCAAGGATATTTACGAAAAAATTATACGCACTTAGTCATGGATGTAGTATAAAAAGGAATTAAAACTATACCTATTTGACGATGAGAATTTATCAGTAACCACATAAAGATTTGGAGAGTTATTCCTAAATATCGGCTTCATTTTTTAGTATCTTAAATAGGATAATTGGGAGTCTAATTTAAATGAAAGTTATGAGGTAAAGATCTCTTCAAGTAAACGCTTAAACAAATTATATATCTAGTAGGATGGGGATTGCTGAATTATATATTTTCCATCACTTGTGTGTAGATAATTGACAATTGTGTGGCAATATTTTAGTCTAAGATACCTGCTTTCATTTTCTTTAAATTTATATGCATGAAGGAAAAAAGTTTTCCACTTGTCAGTGGTGGCACGGTGACCCTATGGCAGGAGAGCTCATAAATTCTTCCAGCATCGTGACAGGCAGGAAGTAAATGTTCAGAGGAAAATTGCTTAACCCAATAAATTTAGCACGAGGTTTAGTAATCTTATATCCCTAGGCCAATTTTAATCAAATTTGACGTAATGAGCACACATGATTTAGTACAGCGTGGATGAAAGTGTCATTACTTTATTTTTCCATTAAACGATAAAATATTCATTTTAAAATTAGATTAATTTCAAGAAACTACCAGTAATTGGTAAAGGTAGGGAAGCTGAAAAATTCTGAAATATGTAAAACATCACTGAGTCAGCATTCAGTTTTTAAATGATAAACAAATTTAAGGCATTTACAAGCATGCCAATTTTCCTATTTACCTAATTAATAGGTAAAAAAAATTCACAATTAATCTACTGTGCCGACATAATATAATAGAATTATTAACCCAAGACAGCTCATACAAGTAGCAAAATGACTACTCTAGGCCACTAACAAGGAAGCGACTAATAGGGGCAACAAAGAAGGCGGTCCGCATGATGCAGCGTTTGCTACTGTAGCTTTGGCTCATAGCATGTGATTGAACTTTCCGGAGGTCATTCTTGAAATTATCATCGTCAAGTCTTAAATGCGCTTTTCGTTATAACAACCATATCTTTAAGGTCACATGACAATATCGAGTCAGACTCTGATCACCATTTTCAAAAACCAAAACGGGTGCTTTAGTTAGTACGGCTTTAATCGCCGAAATTCATAAATCTATTACATCTGTAAAGTTAATTCTGATTGGCTGTTGAAGTATTGATTGAAGTAGCGGAAGTCTGTTTTATTTACTCTTACATTAATTTCTATATTGGACCAAATTCGAAATAAAAAATAAACTATCAATAATAATAAAATAGATTAAAACTAACGTTTAATTAAGCAAACTACTTGCAATATCTTTATTAATTTCCATACCAAGAGAATTCATATTATGGAGCATACTTTCTACCTAGACTTATAAGAGGTAGAATTGTAGCTGAACACAAAGTCTAGTTCGTTTGTTGAAGTCATTCTTGAGCACATGACGCAAAATATAGAACTCATCTTGGGACACTTAGTGTGGTATATTAGACATTCACAGTAAAATATAAATAATCAGTAAAGAACAATGAATTTTTTTCATTAGCAATTTTGGGGTACTAACAGTGTAATAAATAACACCCTGAAGAAATTCTTATTAGTAAAACAATAATGAAAAATGGCAACGGGAATGTTAATAACGTCTATTTCAGCACAGAGCTGAAACAGATACAAGTAGCTACCAAGCAGCTATTGGTCAAATCCAGATATTAAAATTCTGCGCAGAAGGTGATACTTAAATTTAGAAAAAGTAGTTAACTCGTATCTCCAGCCCTAAATTAGACGTCCTCATTGAAATCTTCACCATAAATAACGGTAAAAGCATGCCTTCTCCCATTTCGCAGTATTAAATTCACGACACTAATTAGCGTAATAATCATGACGGAAAGGCCAAGTTATTTAGATTGCAATGGGACTACTTTTGTACCGCACAAAACACTTGCACTCTTGAAATGAACTATCGAATAGGGACCCTCTGAAGATTGAACTTTATGCTGGAGGTACCTCACAAATCAACTGTAATTCAAGAGACGATTTTAAATTACGTATTTTCACCTCTAATTTCAGTACGACTTAGGCGCTTTTAAGAAAATTGACATAGTTTTACTATTGAAGAAATTAATATTTCAGAAATAAGCAGCAGATCTGAAATACAAATGCGTAACGCTAATTTGATGCAAAGTTAGAAAGTATTTCGATTATTTTCAAGAACATTCCGCAAATTTATACATTTAGTTCTAGGGCATTAGATGTTTTATTCCAGCGTAATCACCTTATTTGCCCCCTTACTGTTAGAGACAGGATTTTTCAGTCTATTGAAGTAAATTTGGTGTGGAGTTTCGCACCCCACCTGGGTTTAACCCACTAACCTGGTCTGAAGTGGTTTGAAGTGAGCTAAAAATAGCCTTCTTGTAGTAGCCAATGGGAATGGAGATGGCTTGGACGTTGCGAGCAGCAGTGAGAATTGCAAATAACTCAGCTCATGGTGCACTGTTAGCATCTAATGTAATAATAACTAATAATTTAACTATGAATTCTGCTCAGGTAACAATAATATTTGTCTGTTGATGAACTCTTGTCATTATATTTTTATATATAGATCATACGATTTTGCTAGGAGGAGCTTAGGTAGTCATTTAAACAACCAAATAGTCCATCAGAGTTATTAGACACACTGGGCAAAATGATATCCTGAATACAAACAACTTTATCTGATCTAAGTGTATATTAAAGGCGAGTCAGCCAAACCCAAATTCTGAATCATTCCTCACATAGTAATCTTAAATGAAAAGTGAGGAATGGCCAAACATTCAGCGCTCTTGGCAATGTTTTATGCTTCATATGGGAGCTATATGCTTTCCCTTTTAAAAATTTTCTATGCCTTTATCGACTAAGCCAAATATCGTTAAAAAGAAATTTGGGTTTTTCAATGTCTGAATTGATAGTAATCCTAAGGATATGTGAAAAACAGTGTGCTTCATAAGAGTATGCACCTCAATTTTCAGATCCTTTAGAATCTTAAATAATCCCTACTTGATAGAGGGAGCAATTGTCACCAAGACGTTAGGATCAGTCAGTAGGCAAGCACAAAGAAGTATTGCATCCATTCCGAACATTTGCAGTTTTTGTACTTATAGTTATAATTACTGAAATACAATAAGATATACCACGATTTGCTCACTCTTTCTAACTTATTATATGCATAGTCAATTAATTAACAGTCGAATTACGGAAGTGTTAAACATGCTGATCTACTGATAAAAGTAGGAAAAAATGTTCTTAAAAGGATGTTCCCATATGCCCGTGGCTTTCCATAAACGGGGCTAAAGGCTCTTTGTATTAAATAAGTTTAAGAAGATACATTCAGGTTATTAAATCATTATTTATCAAATCCTGCCTAATATAATATGAAGCATAGCTTAATTGCTCTAAACGTTTGGAAGTATGTATAATTTTAAATCAAATAAAAATCACCGTAAGTAATTCTTGTACGTGGAGAGTTGTACATTGGTCCTTGTGCACAAATTTGATTGAAGTCTGTTTAGGTGTGCTATTTACTTGAAGCGGATCCATGCTTTTACTATCCGAAATTCAAGTTGAAATAGTACTTGTCTTAGCTTATCCGGGTTTCGGTCAAAATAAATCCAACTCATTTTGTTAATATCGGGGAATTGTCACACAACACTTTACCAACATGATACACTGGGAAAGTCGACATGTCTGACAAGTGGTGACATTGGAAATATAATTTTTTGGCTTAAATTTGTTGTAAACTGAAACAGAGTAATTAAGGTCAAGGGCGCAAAATGCTAAAATATCACACCCACCTGCAACCGTAATCAATTACTGAACCTTCAGGCTTCTTCTTCAGGCACCAATAAGCCGCATTTATTGTGAATGAAGCTGAGTTCCATGATGCATATACATTAATTTAAATGTCTAATTCTTTCATCAAGCGCCTATGAAACAGCATTATCAGAATATTACACATTTATGATAGTTTCTTTGATTTCTGCTTTGACACGACTGTCATTTGCCTCAGAATAATACCGACATGAAGGCGTCTTGATGGGAAATAGTTTGATAAAATTTTCAGGAGCGTAATTTCATGTACTTATCTGTAATTCAGATAAATAAATGATCTAAAATTATCCCACTCCTAATAACCTGGGCTGACTTATTTAAGGAGATTCTCTATCCTTGGGTAGAAATTGTGCTGAACTGAATAAATGAACTAAATCTGACCCTAGATCCAAAATGTGACGAATCAATTAGGTAATAAAGAGACCATCGGAATTTTGTTGCAGCATTAAAATTTCAATTTCGGTTGTATTTTCTTAAAAATGAAAGTGAATTACAGCGGTAAAGTTCTCATTAGTATTAATTTTAAATGAATTGCAAAATTTAAAGAGTTTTTAAGTATTTTGAACAAGGGCCCGGCACTGGTAGCATAGGTTTCAAGCTTATAAGAGTGTTTCTGTTATTCGTTCACGTTCAATGCTTGGTTAAGTTCCAGTTTATTCGTTCGAATTCGCTGTACCCATACGCTTCAAAACGTATTCGTTAAGTATTCGGAATATTTAGTTCGGAATCGACATAGTGAATATTTAATTACCAGGAGATTCAGCATAATTTTTTCCCAAATGTTAAAATTTGTCATGATATTCCACCAATGAATGACGAATTCACAGTAATAGTAAGTATAAGATCGAAATTGTTGGTACTTCAGTACGTTAGTCATTTATACATCTTAGATAAAGACGGAATTCTAGCACAAAAGAATTGTGATAAAATTACCTCCTCACTTTCGTACTCATCGCTTTCAGGTTTTCTAAACTAAGGTTTATCAGCTAAAGCCCCAAATAGCCGTACTAACAAATTCCTCCAAAGTTTCTGTTCTTCCATTAGGTTCTGATTAGGGTTGCAATTACGAAGACACATTTGTGTATTTTTCCATAGGAATAATTACGACAAGATCACATTTGCCCCACATCATTCTGACCTCGGAGGGTAGTATTTCGACCTTTGCTCCCAATTTACAATTAAATATATTAGCTAATAGTGACCATCTAGCTTGTCTTACCTTAATCATATCCAAGGAATTCAACAGCAAAATTAAAGATTCTACACGAGTAATTCATTTTGCCAGATTAACATGATTTTTGGCAATATTTTTCCATTCTTCTACCCAAGATCTTTACACCTCTTTTAGCAATAACTACCACCTGGCTTTCGATTAATACTAGAAACTTCTGACTAGCAATATTATCGAATAAGACCAGAAAACGGAAAATACCAGTAAACATCCATTTTAGATAGGTTCAAAACCTCAACTACATGTCAAAAGGATGGGGAAAGAGGAAAGAAAGGGAACGAAAAAAAGATGGTTAAAATTCACACACAGAGTAAAATGTGAGAAAAGGCTTAGAGTGGATCGATTGTTGTACAAACTATTGGACGCTACATAATAAGGTGGTAACTGAGTTCAACATAAAGAAACAATAAGTGGGGGGAGAGAGGGGGAAGAGACGCTAAAGGGAGAGGGAACCTTAATTGCTATCCATTAAATTGAGATTGATCGTACAATCGCACTAATAGTACGTCTCCCGTTCAACCCAGTTGCCTGGTGGTAAGGTGCGCAGAAGCTTCTTACGAACCTCATCAAAGATGAAAATCGAAGCACTGAATGGAAGCGCAGGCAGCCACCAAGTCCATCTCAGAGGCATCATTCTCAAACCTTGCTCAAAACCAGGACAATAAGAGAGGAAGATGGCCAAAGAAGTTTCGAAGAAGAGTCCAAAGGTGAGATGGTGATTCCACATTCCCTGTTGGAAAATGGAATTCTTACGGGTTTTACAAATGAGCAAATCTGTCCACTGGACAATGACGATTGAAGCAAAGAAGGCAGTATGACAGGTGTATTCAAGCCTTTTGCGTTGATTATAAGTCCATTCCTGTCCATAGGAGTCGGCAACATCGTTGATAGCGGGGGAATCCCATTGTTTCCGCAGGCCCAAAAGTCTGTAAGGCCAGAAACCATTCTCTGCCATTATGACAAAGTACACGAAGAAACCACCCGAGGCTTGAATCATACCAATCTGACCATAGGCCATGGAGATGAGACGTTCATTCACCAACTTGTCACGGAAGGGATCACGAGGCATACGCTTCATGATATCGCTCTCAGCTTCTTCATAGGCCAAGGAAATAGCTGGAACCATGTCTGTACCAAGATCGATGCACAAAATAGTAATGGTACCCAAAGGCAGGGGAACATCCGCCAAAATGAAGACTAAGAAAGGTGTGATCTCAGGAATATTTGAGGTGAGAGTATAGGCGATGGACTTCTTCAGATTATCGAATATAATACGGCCTTCTTCAACGCCTGTGACAATCGAAGCGAAGTTGTCATCAAGAAGAATCATATCAGCAGCCTGCTTGCTTACATCACTACCCGTGATTCCCATAGCCACACCGATATCAGCTTTCTTCAAGGCTGGAGAATCGTTGACACCATCACCGGTGACGGCGACGATGGCACCCATTCGCTGGAAGCCTTCAACAATGATTAACTTCTGTTGAGGCGAAGTACGGGCAAAGACAATTTCAGAGTGATTCTCAAGAATTTCATCGATTTGAGCGGGAGTCATTTCACGGAGATCAGAGCCATGTACAACACAAGCGCTAGCTTCGCGAGGATTCACTTGACTAACCGGAACACCGCGTTCAGCAGCAATGTCCTCAACAGTCTTGTTCCCATCAGAAATGATACCGACACCTTTGGCAATTGCTTTGGCAGTGATAGGGTGATCACCAGTAACCATAACGACTTTGATACCAGCGGAACGGCACTTTGACACGGCGTCAGGTACAGCTGCTCGAGGAGGATCAATCATGGACATTAAGCCGACGAATCTCATGCCATCGATCGGGAAGTTTTGTTCATCAACATCAAACTTAAAGCCACTGCAAACAGTTAAGATAAAATATTTATTAGATTCGTTGAGAGATATGAGCACTGGAGAATCAATAGAAAATTGATACTAACCGAGGGAATTGATCAGCAGGAAGACGGAGATCACAGAAACCAAGAACACGCTCACCAATACCACCGAGTTCAAGGTAAGCGTTATTGAAATTTTCTCTCCACTGGTCATCCATGTGAATTTCCTTACCATCAACCAAGATAGTGGAGCAACGATCCAAAATACGCTCTGGAGCACCCTTCATCACAACGAGGTAACGATCATCATCATCGTTTGTTTCGTGAACACTGACTTGATATTTATTAGTTGAATTAAAAGGAATTTCAACAACTTTGGTGTTTGCAGCACGGAATTCAGTTACACCGCCATTCGCTAGTTCAACACACTTAAGTAGAGCAGACTCAGAAGCATCTCCATTGCATTCTCGCTTGAGCACTGGTTTAGATTCTTCTCCGGGTTTAAATTCAGCCCGGTTACAAAGCATGGCAATTCGGAAAAGAGCCTTCAATGTTGGAGAGTCACGATTGTAATTGGCAGCTAAAAATGGAAAATGAAAGATCTCCTAATAAACTGATTTAACATAGCGATGACGGTAAAAAATATGGTACTTACTTGATTGATCGTCAGATGTATCCGCTTCGTATATTTTGTTATCAAACCACAAGTGAGCAACAGTCATTCTGTTTTGAGTCAATGTGCCAGTCTTATCAGAGCAAATAGTTGAAGTTGAGCCCAATGTTTCTACAGCTTCCAAATTTTTCACCAAACAGTTTTTACTAGCCATTCTCTTGGCAGTGAGTGTTAAGCATACTGTGACAGTGGCCAAAAGACCTTCAGGGACATTGGCAACAATGATACCGATCAGGAAAATAACGGCTTCGAGCCAGTAGTAGCCAAGTATGAAGGCGATGATGAAAAAGGTGACACCCAAAAAGACAGCGACTCCGGTAATAATGTGAATAAAGTGAGCAATCTCACGAGCGATAGGCGTTGAACCCATCTCTAGACCAGAAGCCAAGTTTGCAATTCGACCCATCACTGTGCGATCACCAGTGGCTACCACAACACCCCGACAGTTACCCTCAACAGCGTTAGTTGAGAAGAAAGCCAAATTCTTTGTCTCAAGAGGGTTCTCATTTGTATATTCTGGTGTTCTTGTCTGAGGCTCGGACTCACCAGTCAAGCTAGAGTTATCAACCTGAAAATAAACGAATGTATTTACTGACATTACATGCTAACGTCACCTTAGAAATACCACACACACACATCATTCGAATCCAACCAGCCGTATCATTCACATGAGGGCAATCGAAAAACATTTTAAGGTCGCCGCATTAAATGAAAACACGCCATAAAAGTTTAATTCTCCCAATAAACCAATAATTAATCAAATGCGGTTTGCATATGCTAACCATGAGGTTACGAAAATAACGCGATCAAACATATAAAGAATTTTTACACTTGGGCTAAAAGAGGCAACTCACCTTAAATGAACTAGCTTTAATCACACGAATATCGGCCGGAACACGATCCCCAAATTTGACATCAATAATATCACCAACAACCAACGCTTCAGCTGGAGCATCAATTCGCTGTCCACCACGAATTACAACAGCATACTAGGAAAAGTAAAATAAATATTTTAGAAAAAGAGGTTCACAAGCTTCGACGTTTAATAAAAATTACCTGAGGAACCATCTTGGCAAAGGATTCCATAATCTTGGACGATTTAGATTCTTGATAATATGAGAAGCAACCAGTAACAATGACAACAACAGCTAATACAATTCCAAGATACAACTAAAGGGGGCATTATTACCGATTATGGAAATAAATGGAAGCATACGTTATCATTTGTGGGATTTTCATGTACACGAGAAGTAATACCATGAGCAGTGAAGCACAAAACTGCACCAATCCAAAGAAGGATGGAGAAGCCTCCGAACATATTTTTGCAAAACTTGACCCATTCGGGCGTGGTTTTGGGAGGGGTAAGAGCATTAGGACCATCCCTTTCCAAACGGGTTCTGAGAAAGTAAAACAATAAACAAAATATAAGGATATATACTTGGCCTGTTCACTGGTCAGACCGGTATCAGGATTTGTGCCAAGTCGAGCATATAGTTCATCCAAGGAAATTTGATGCTCATCCATAGCGAGTTCCTGCTTGAGCTCATTCAGATTCTTCTTTCCATCCTTCTTACTCTCCGTCGCAACACGATACTTATTACCTCGCTATCAAAGAAATGTGATCGAATTAGTATAAGGTGTGATATTTTAACATAAAAAACAAACATACTGATTTTCCCATTCCAAGAACCGAAGCAATATCCCAGCCAATAAGTAGAGCCTCGATTAGAACTGTGGACGATAACAAAACGGCTGTAATTAGCTTGGCAAAACAAAAATTGCCGTAATTAAAAGAGTCCCTTATCCAGTATTTCGCCAAAAAATTTATAAAAATGAGATTAAACTTAATATTTTGAAAACATTTGAGTATATAATGCCACATATATTTATAAATATTTTTAGCAAATTTAATATTAGCCACTAACTTCAATTGAATAGACATTTGTTATTTTTAGGAAAACAATATCTTAATGTTTTACTATTTATATCGAACTTAAATATATTTAACGCTTTGATGAAAATACAACTCAAATGCGATTATCAACATATCTACATTAGGAATTATTTTCTTTTATTTGATTGAGTTCTGCGCACTAACTTTAGGTAAGTTTTCATTTGTTAAATTTCTTTTAATATGATAAATATATTGTTGTGGGAACATAATATAGCATTATGCATCTTTGAGCCAATTATTTGGCCAAAGAAAGTCATTCTTCTTTACGTCATGATTATTACACGATTTAAGCAAAGAAATGGTAAATGTTTCTGAACCACGGTTAATTTGATTTTAACCATAGAAATGAGACTGAACAAGATAGAGATGTAAGTAAAAAAATTATATTGCCATTGCAAAAGGATATATAAAAGAGGTAACAAATGCTTTCATGAAAGGAAAAATTAACGATTTTGGTATTACCTCCTTGAATTATAATTGATTATTAACTATTCAACATGGTTTGTATGACTTAGTTACTCTTAACTGATCACATTGCAAATTACTATTTTTCGTGTATTAATTTTCAACCTAACAAAATTTAGCCACACAATAGAACAACAGCTTGTCATAAAGCCCAAAAACAGTTCTATATTTAATATAAACCATCATTATGCTTTATCACGCTCATTTGTTATGGTATAAGTTCTGCCTTCTGCTTTATTTCGTATTATATTCGTAATTATCAATTAATATGGCCTATATGGATTAATATCAACTATAAGGCTTAGAACTCTGTCTCAGTTCTTTTACTAATTTGTTACAAAATGTTTCCAGCTGCTTCATTCTTCAGTAGAATTATTAATATTTCAATTTTACAATTGTGCCACATTATTTCAGTAACATTGCAATTTTAATTTTAATGTATATGCAATCCTTAGTTGCAACTACCTTACTAGTTAATTAATTTTTATCAATTTTTCTCTACATTTCTCAGTTAAATCCGTAGCCGTTCTTAATCATTAGCCTAAAAATCATAATAATCCGCAATATTTGTTTACAATATTCAATTGCTTAGAAGTAGCTGTATTAAAATTAATAGGTTTCAATAAAGAAAAAGGAATATGAGATTAAGCGGAGATAAACTAACGAGTTAATAAAGTTTTAAGTTCGCAAGCTCCAAATCTAGAAAATAAAGGATTTCTGCAATGTACTTAGACACTGTACTGAAATCAATATGACCTGCATGATATTCTTTACCCCCTCACGCAAAATTTTTCATTCCCGTTCCCCTCTTACTTATATTTGCATGAACGTAAGAGCTCATACTCTAACTTAGTTTGAATTCCTTCTGGGCGTGAAAATCCTCTTGTAAATGAAGTTTTAGATAACCTATAATGGTTTTTTCTTTTGCTAATCGGGTTCGAGAGTGCAGTGACCTCCCATCCATTCAACAACCAATAAGCGCTGGATAGCTAAAAAATGCATTTAATAGCTAATCTCTGTATCAGTGACATCACAATCTGAATAACCACTTCTCCCATTCCACAGTAGAGTTGAGGTATCTTGGCTAATTTCAGGAACATGCGGGTTGCTGAGGTTTTGTCAAGGGTTTTTCGCGTAGCATTCGCAACAGCTTCAATCCAATGAATTCGATTCAATGAAACGGTATGTTTATTATTATTATTTCAAATGGTAGGCTTTACGATATTTAACATTAGCCCCTTAGTTGACTTTGGATTTCACAAAGAAGGGGGGAGGGGGGGGGGAAGGAAAATATATGTGGGACAGTTAATAGTAGTTCATTAGTTGAATTCTGGCTTCCCAATATTTTTGGGTCTCTGTCGTTGTCTTTAGGGCTGGACACCGAATCAGGTGGGTTGTTTTCTCCATTTCCTCCTGTAGGTTACATAGTGGTCATGTTGGCTGAGTGTATACTCCTAATCTGTGAAAGTGTTTTGCCAGGCAATCGTGTCCGGTACGTAGTCTAAACTCAGCAACGGCTTCGATTCTTGGCCAGTCGGCTATTTCGGAGAGTGCCACTGTCCACTGTTTCTCCTTTGTTCGAGCTTTATGTTCGTTAAACCTTGAGGTCTTGAATTCTCTCCTGATTAAGGTCTTCATTGTGAGGAAAGACATCGGGCGGTCTATGCCTAGCAAAATTGTGGTCCCCTTCTTAGGCAAGTGTGTCAGCACGCTCATTGCCTATAATGTCACAATATCCGGGAATTTATTGAAGAACTGTAACTGATGCAGTTTTTTACATTCGCATATCTCATCTCTTTTGGGTGGTTCTCTGCTTCCAATGGAATTTATTGCTGACTGTGAGTCCGAAAGAATTATTGCTTTGGTGAATTTCGCATCCAGGCAGCATAATTGGCATAGTGCTACCTTAATAGCCTCTATTTCTCCTTCGAATGCGGATCTAATTTGTCCTGCTGCTGTGAAGAAGGGGAATAGTTCAGAATAAGCACCTAAACCAACGCTTGCTTGTTTTCTACGTATGATCATTCAGTGAAAACCTGGAGCCAATGCTCTGCAAGT
>UZAE01012569.1:0-29341 GCA_900617975.1 Rodentolepis nana | reverse complement strand
CTTTTCCCCCCCTCCCCCCCCCCCCCACTCACCGCCCCCCCACTCACCGCCCCCCCTCTCCACCCCCATGAGCCTTGCTCATTGGTCACTCTTTTTACTGGTCTCCAAGGTACGAGTAAATATAAGAAATGGGCTGAATGTGCCGTGGGCTAATTTACTACTGCTTATTCCTCTCCAGTTTTGTTAGATTATAATGTAATTTAGAAGACAATTTTCTGCTTTTCACAATCAAGAGGTTGTGGGACTCTTCATCAACGTTCAAATAGAAATCCTGCTATAGAACTTTACTCACAAATATTTAGCTATTAATATTCATGCGAATCATGCTAGACTTATCTGATAACTAATCGCTTTGCCAAAAATACACATTTTGCTATCCTTATCTGGTGAATAAACGTTTCTGTGATACGTCTCTTCCTGGAGACTCAGTAATTAGGAGAATCTGCCCCAAAAAGGTTCCTGAGACTTAGGTCAGGCTTTACTAGCGTAGCAATCCGCTACAAGGTAAATTCGAGTGAGCTCTGTTGTGTTTCCAGTCTTAGTTAACTGAATCAAAGTGATAGGGACCGCCGTTCACTCTAATTATCTGGTCAACGTGATCTCAATGCCATTAGCATTCCAATATTGCAATGTAAACTGCATTTCCTATGGGCAAACCCTATATGCCTATATTTACACCCTTTCTTGTTTCATTCTTTCCTGGGATATTTCCCAATTTCATGATTTATGGTAAGATTAGTAATGAATAATTAACTAATCTACTTAGATGTCTGCTCAAATATTTGAGAAAGGCAATTCCCCCGAAATAATGAATTTATATAGGTACGAAGTGGAATACCTAAAGACGCTTCGCCTTGTCTGCGAGGAGTCGGCTGCTGCATAGTACCAAGAGCGTGTCTAGAAGTGACGAGAGTCGTTGGACCAAGCAGTCCATACCCAGTAGATTGGGAATGTGGATAGACGATTTGATTGCCCAGTTGATAGCAATCTCGATAAGGAGAGCACTCAATCATGGTTTGGGACACTGGTGAGAAAGGCACAGCCGGCAGGACTCGAGTTCCTTGTTGTGAATCGATAAAATGCCCATTCGTATTTCCTCCACCAAGATACTAAAAAAGACATTTTTGCCTAAATTCATCTTCTTAAAGTCTGCGAAGTAAGTAGCATTTACAGAACTATGGGAAAGTTGATTCAGGAGGTGTGTTTAAGCATTTATTAGCAGAAGGGTGGAGGGATAGGCGGGAGGGTGTTGAGAGAAAGTCAAGTGCTCAACTGCATCCCACGACTCAGGAGTGATAATGAGTTCCCTAATTACTTTCTCACCAAAGTGTGATAGCGAAGTATCTACAGCGCGGGAAACAGCAGAACTATTTCTTGGGACACGAGCCATTAAATTATACTGAAAAGCTTTCTCATTCTTTCTGCGTAAGTTTAGAGAAGTGGTAGTACCTCTCTGACACATTAGATGGCATAATTTCACGTTTTCTAACGATTAGGCTGATCACCTCCTTTGATTAATATCAAAAAATCTGTAGATAAAACCGAATCTGGTAGTGGGGTACTCATTGTTGAATTTCTCAAAGCATAAATCGAAGTATCGTAAGGTTATATAATTTAGCCAAATTGAACTTCAATCGTCTCTTCAGAAAAGCTTTGAAAACAATTGATAAGAGTTAAGAAAAGGTATTTTAGAAACCCCCCATCCTACTATAGTCATTCCAGTGGCATGAGTTAACCAATATGATTGGTTACTGGGCTCCGATAAGAATTTATATCGTGACCACACAAAGGCTATGACTAAAAAACATATTTAATTGTAAATAGTGTCCATTAATCTATACATGTAGTGAGAACTATTTCATTCTAATAAACGAGTACGTGTGTATAGATTCAAGCAAACAGTCGAATAGACCTTAACTGTAAACATTCATACTGTACTACGAGTGCCATATTTAATAATATTTTCTTTTCTCTATTTCTGAGTGTTTCAAATCTGGTTTGGCCATGGTAGGCGAACTTGCCTCGATTAAATTATGTTTAAAGTTCTTTATTTTCGAATATCTATCAGAAATGGGGTGTACGGTAGACTTACCTCTACGTGGTGCACCCTGAGCGACCTATACTCATACGACAAAAAAAGTCTATTACCGGCAGTTGACTTCTCACTTCAAACTACCATGACCCCACTCTGTATCATATTTCACCACTTCTGCAGTACTCGCCTTAATCTAATCTCGATCTTTGTGTCTGTCTCTTTTACATCTTTGAAACGTTCTTCTGTTCCTCCCCCCCTCTCGACTTTTTTTCACTTTGATGTCCCTTCCCCTCTGTGAAGCAAGAAGTCAACTGAAGAGCTAATGATAACCATCAAAACGCCGGCCATTTGAGATAAAATCAAACTTCATCTCAAAGTTAAGGCTGATATTCTGAATCGTAACCTTCTCTTCTAGTTAGACATTGGAAGTCCTTGTTAATCGACGCTTACAATCATTAGTGGACCCATCGTTAGTGTCAAGACCTCGATTTCTCTGCTAATACTTGTATACAAGTGGCAGTTCAACACTTTGCTGTCTTCTCTCAGACTTTCTTGACAAACACGGCACGGGCTCATTCCGAAATTGGATGGTTTAGAAAGATACCCGATCAAACCAAACACTCCCCATTGGTTTCTTAATCGATCCACTTAACACTCTCTAAATCACAACGCAACTTTGCAACCTCAAAAGGACATTTAGAAATATTTTGTCAGCGCCAAAGTTCAACGCTGAAAATACACACCCTACAGTCAATAATTTGCGAAAATTGACCTATGTGTATGTTTATTTTAAGCCGACGTTTAAGTATAAACAACAGACGTTCGGTAGTATCACACATTCCGTACCCCTGTCATGTACTTGTTTGCGCACACCACACGATCGGCGCCTTAAAACCACTTGGTGAGTTTTAGTCTAACAGAGAATAAATATTCATATGCGTCAGCTTTGTTCACAGTTTGTGCGACATCCACGTCTGTCTAGTGAACTAGGTTATGCTCCCATCATGTGGCCTTAAAGGGGGTCACAAAACAGACTTTATGACCCTCTTGGATCACACAACGGACAATTTACGACACTGTGCATTGTATACGACAATTGTACACAGTCCAACATTCTACAAACGCAAATCATTGAAAAGAAGCACTTTGTCGCACTAAGTAACTATGCCTTACTTACTTAACCCTAGCCGAGTTCAAAGGTGAATAAATTATGGAAGAGGAATAAACGTATTCTTTGACTTTAATCCCATGCTAAAAAGAGAATTTTTGATCAGGCTAATGTTAACAACATCCAAACAAGCTGAAAAGGTGATTTTATCTGTTGTTGATTTCCATTAAAACGACACCGTCTTTCTATTAGGAGAAGAGGGAAATGACTTCAAAAGGCCGGCCAATCAAAATAAAAGAACGTTATTCTATTCAATCACTAATTGTATTTCTTGATTTAATATCAACACTGTCAACATAATAAGGCGGTGAATAATCCTCATCGTATATTCAGCTAACAGTGTTCAGCTCTAAAGACAACGAAGGAAGGCCAGAGATACTGGAAAGCAAGAAGACAGCTAATGAACTGCTATTAATTAACTGCTATATATGTACCCCCACCCATGGGGGAAGCTGAAGTCAAAGTTTAAGGGCTAATGATAAATATCATAAAGCCTACCATTTGAAATAATAACATTCAGCCAACATAGACCCAATATAACAAAAAGGCCTTTGGGGCCTGTCTTGCAATGAGGACAAATTAACTTTGAGAGAGTACAATAACGAACAGAGGGTTAATGTAACAATGACTCTCGACAGTGGTGAGTTTCGACAATGCGTTTAGGGATAGTTAGAGGTTTCCCTCAGATCTCAGTCCGCTTGTTACACCCCGATATTTAAAAGTTTTCTTTTCTTTTTTAGATAATCAATTTTAACAAGCAAGTGATGAAAATTAAGGCCTGAAATTACGTAAACCCCGAGAATGTAAAATTCAGAAATTCTACCATGTGTTCGAATTAATAAAACACAGGAAATTAAAAGCCCGATTTCCGTGAATTAGCGTTAAACAGAGTTTAGCATAAACCCTGATTCACACAAAAGCCGCAGAAAGGTAAGGTAAATGAAGGATGCTCGACCATTCTAATGGTGTGATTGATTAATTCCTAATGGATAATGCTTTGGGAGAAGGAAATACGAAACCATCTAATTTTCTCCATGATGGATAGCCAAGTCATATTGTGCGCAAACAAGAAAAAAAAGGATTTCCACAGCACAACATGGGATTAGGAATAGATACCGCCGATTTATTTGATCGTGAAAATTTATACCCCAACGCTAAGAGGACAATCAATAGAAATTAACCCTTTTATTTACAGAATCAAGAACGAAATTTGCATTAAAGTCGGATAGATGTGATACGAATTCTCCAATTATTGCCAACTTAATGCTGCAACCAGAAGGTTTGATAGGCTCCAATTACTGGGAACTGGAAGTACAACTCAAAAACCAGGGCGAAACTTCTTGTAATGTGAAGTAAGGAAGTAGATTTAGATGAGATTGGACTATTTTGAACTTAATTGGTTACTCCTCGTCTGATTCATCCTTTAAACACTTACTTGGCTATCCATCTCAGTCCCACGTTCAAGCCATTAATACTACATTTCAAAGTGGTCATATTTTAATGCGGATAGACTTACTTCTTCTGACCGGCAGTGCGCAGTTCGATGCAACTGTGGCTCACCAATGGGTCCAACAATTGGTGTCTGCTTCATTTTTTCCACGGTTTTATCATCTACAAGAGAGAACAACACTTGGAAATTAGGAAATGCATAAACGGAAAATTTACATCCCAACTCCTCTATCTTATTCGGTGCCTTTCTTCAGCAACAGCTGACGACATAAATACAAATTCCAAACATCGCAAAGAAACTCCATAAAAATAAGCCCTAGGGGTTGCCCACTTATTAACTACCTTCCTAATTGGTTGGGTTTAATGTTTGCATAGAAAGCAGGTGTTATCGAGGGAAGTGAACAAACAGACCAAAAAAAATAGTTTTCTCTGACGCCTCTCTGATTCACGCAGCAGTGTGTGTTTGTATCATGCGTCTATATCCATTTCCATTCACCCCCCCTCCCCCTCCCCCTCCCCCACCCCCTTCCTCATATTCCTACTCTCGTCGCCAACATATGATACGTTCAAGAGTCGGAGAGTATACTTAATGCGTGCGTACAAGTGATTATGTTGTTAGACTTAGGTCTATCTATATAGCACTATCACCCTCCACCTCCCACTATGGCGATAATGCGTCTCAATATATTCCCCCCACTCTTTCGCGCCTAAAACAAACAAGCTGAGAGTGGAAGAGGCTGAAGCGTTGGGATTGTTGTGGTGGGGGAGCGAATTATGAAGCGTTAATCTCCCTTTGCTTGAGTCAGGCGCTAATAATGGTAATTACAGCCCGGAAGTTGATGGAGCTTTTAACAGCTCCACTACTACCCTTATACCTCCTCCCCCTCCCCTCCCACCACCACCACCACCACCACTCCAACGAAGTTGAAATTCAGATAGAGTGAGAGAGATGGAGCAGATGTTTAGCTTCTTGTAGTCTAATCAATGCAGACAAGAATGCTCGACCGAGAATAGAGTGGATTCGCAAGCATAGCGCCAAAACCTTAATCCAACTATATAATGGGAAACTCTACGACCGGTATTAGGCAGTGAGATATGAAACCGCTTCCTTAAATCATGTCTTAATTGCATGTTTGATCTGAGAAATAGATAAGCATATATACCCCAAACCCCTCAATGAAATCTACTGGGATATTAATTGACTCTTTTTATACCTTTTCCACGGAAAAGAAATGTGTGACTTTATCCTTAACATTAATAAAGCGAGATGAATGCTTTCTCACGTGGAGCTGATTAGGCCTCAAAATTGAAGTGTTCTCATGCATACTGGTACTATTTCCTAATCAACTGATCCAATTAATTTTCAGGTCAAAATTGAAATGAATATTCACTACATCGAAGTTATTTACGGGAGGGGGGGGGGGTATTTGAACAGCATCTGAATATCCCAAGAAATAAGTACTGTGCAATTCAAAATGTCCTACTTTTTTGCCTCGTTTATGAAAATTGCAATGAGTAACACTAATTGGGGTACAATTTTCTCTTGTCCTATGTTGGAGGACAATTTGCCAAAGAGGAGGGGGGAGGGCGTTATTTCTGCCTTTGAGTATGTACTCAAAAAAAACATTTCACAAAATTGGACTCTAGAACACCCATAACTATTCCTGGGTAATTTAATTGGGTGGTCTGTGACTCTTAGCATATGAGGAAGTGTGAAAGGATTTCAAGCCTTGCCCCTAGTACGCTTAAGTCAATTTAAGTAGACTTACTTTTTCTAAATGGGCAGAAGCAATAGTAACAGGAATTCAGACTTCCAGTACAAGACGATCTTAGACCGCCGCGCATGAGAAGGACGATAAGTAAGGCGATGAGAATGACCACCGCAAAGAAGATGGTAAGGCCGATGATGACTTGTTCAACTAAGGAAATTCGGACCCAACTGGAGCGTCCGTCTTTATCACCACTTGAAGAACCTTCAAGGTGATCACCGTAACCTTGGCCCCGAAGTCCTCCAATATTTCCTCCATTTGCTCCTCCGTTATGATCAGATGGAACTCGAAGCTACATTAGAAGGTAAAAAATGCGTTCTACTCAATTAGTTAAACTTAAATAAGAAAAGTGATGACTGGACATGAATTCAATGTATGTCAAGTGTGCAATCTCATCTTCTCACGTGCAATTACTCAATCTGATTCCACCTTTGGGATTGTAATACAGACAGACTCATAACCCAGGTAGATGCAATTGTGTGAAGTTTCACTTTGGCATTCCAAAACGGCCTTACGTTGTGCATGATTTTTCATTCATAACTGAAACTAATTATTTAATGGGCAGTCGTCTGCGCTTAAATTTCTGGTTCTCAATGTCGACTAGAGACCATTGCAATATGATCGGGAAATGCACAATAAGTCACGTCTTCTTTCACAGATCGTTAGAATCTTGCTCAATTCATAAACAAAACTGTTAACATCGTCAGATAACTCAAGAATTTCTTAAGGAATGGATGGAGCATTTTAAATTTGTTTTAAAAATAAATTTTCCTCTCTGTGAGTGCAGAATCTTTGATTTTCACTTATCTCTTTATTCTTAGAATACAGTGCAAATTAAATATAATGAAATTAATTATCCTGGCATTAAACACGAATGTACTGAGTTAAGTCGAAATTCGCTCAATGGAATGCCTCATAAATTCAAATTCGTACTTTCCGAGTTACATATTGCGCAAAAAAAACTCGAAAGAGTGGGAAAAAGTACCCATGAGGCGAAGTGAACTTCTTTAAAGCACGCCTTTTAAGACACCTTGTCTCGCTTCGTAGAAAAAATGTACGCTTTAAGCACATCCACACTTCTGAAACTCACCATGGCTCGGAGCCTATTTTTTTCTGTCAACAACTTCGAAGTGGTGCATATCTACTTGCCTTCAATGCGGTTTAGTCACGCAAAGGGAGATGAAAAATGAATTCGCAGGAGGAATATTCGGTTATTCGTTAACTTGAGCTTACTTATCGAGTGCTACCCCCAATTTCGCCAGGATAATCTGTATGTGTTATATCTAGGCAACAAGTTATGCAAATGACCCGTTGATGTTATGCAAAATAATCAGGTGGCAAAATATTATTCTGACATTCTTATTATTGGACTGGTAACCAGGTGAAATTCGCCTACCTGAATGGTACGTTATTGAACAGGTTACCTTTCAAATCTAGTTGTCAATGATCTAGAAGAGAGATCATTACTGTGTCATACATTTGGCAAAATATAGACAGCTTTGTATCGTTTCTTAAATTTGCTAAATTCAGAAAAAATGTTGAGAAAAAATTACTGAAAAGTGATTGGACATTACAAACTAAAACATTTTAACACTTTAGCTATCGAAAAAGGCAGATGTATCAAGTCAGTACAACCGGCCTTCGAAATATCCTTTTAATAGAAATGGCTTTGGTTCATAAGAATTCAAACTGGTGTAGAGAAAACTAGCTAGACACACATTCAACTGTCAACAGGAAGCACTGTGTTGGAATCAGTAGCAAACAAGACAATAAACTGGGCAAATATGGATTAGAAAACCATAGAAATAAATAACTTTGATTGCGTTAAACCCATTTTTATTCTAATAATCAGAGTGGACAGTGGCACTCTTCGACATAGCCGACTGGCCAAGAATCGAAGTCGTTGCTGAGTTTGGACTACGTAACGGACACGATTGCTTGGCAAAACATCTTCACAGATTGGGAGTATACACTCAACCCACATGCCCCCTGTGACCTACAGGAGGAAATGGAGAAGACCCACCTGATTCGATGTCCAGCCCTAAAGACAACGACGGAATGCCAGAGATACTGAGAAGCAAGAAGACGGCTAATGAATTGCTATTAATTAACTGCTATAAATGTACCCCCCACCCCACCCTTGGGGAAGCTGAAGTCAAAGTTTAAGGGCTAATGATAAATATCACAAAGCCTGCCATTTGAAATAATAATAATTCTAATAATCAGACTGCTCCCAACAGCTCTAAGATGATTTTTTTTAAAATCTAAATGTTAGATCATGAAGCCTGAACCTTTCGTACAAAACAGAAATTTGAGTAAGTGTAGATTTCATAGAAGGTTAGCTTTGCAGCCGCCGTTTCTCTCAACTCACCTTACGTGGGATAGTTAACTACTACCATACTAAACGTGACCAAAATTTGTAATCTTTACATTACTGTAAGTAATAACACCCAAGTAAATTAGAATTAGATAACTTCCTTTTTGTCTGAAAATTTTAAAACAAACAACATCGGGTTAGACAAATATGATCTTTAATTTCCGGTTTGTGAATGGTAGATAAAGTGTCAATGAAATGAATAAAAAATATCTTTTGCCATCTTTATTTTACACAAAAAAATGTCTCCAAACTCAGACAATGGGTAAAAAAGATAAAGTTGTAAGTTTGGTAACCTATTTGGAGATGCCGAAGAAATAGTTCAACTTTACATAAGAAAGTACTTATATTGATAATAGAGTAAACAAATTGTTTCGGTTGCTATGTTCAAAGTATTGATTCAATAGATGGATCAATCGGTATTCGACCGCATGCGCAAAGAGAATAAAGGGAAAGAGATTTGAGTATAACTGTCTTGATACCAAATCGAATTTCAGGATCAACTTAATGTTCTGATCAAGGTTAGGGTGTAGATGTCTCTCTCGTTTCAATCAAAAAACTTCTCTCAATGGGATTGAAGGTATTTTGTTGTGATTTATGTGCTATGAGTAACAACATGGGCTTCCAGTGACTGAAAAAGAAGCTTATTTTATTCTCCACCTTAGCTACGTATCTGTCTGACTAAACAGTCCAATGTATATTATCTGTGTGAACGAATGGATATATACATAGTAATCTTTCTTACCTGAATTTGAAGGTTTGGGAAGTATGAGCATTGTTTTGGAGTGCCGGCATCACAGGCCTCTATTTTAAGAACGAAAGTAGGATAAGCTGGAACTTCCGGGGAATCATCTTTGACTCCTTCAGCACTATCTATGGCTGACTTTTTCAATAAACTAGAAGAAATTGATGCTGAATTCGATGCAGCGGTTTCAGATGCGTATATGGCCTTTTCAATCGTTCTCCGTGGAATTAACCCATTCAAATAGAGCAGACCTTCAACTGGTGCGAGAAAGAAGTTACTTCCAGCATTTCCATCATCAATTTTATAGGTCACCCTGGCATTTTCTCCCTCATCTGCATCCGTGGCAATTATCTAGAAAGTAAAACGAAATTGTTACCTAAGTCCCACAGATAAGATGAACCCTATTCCTTTCCTCAAATCCGCAAACTTTATAACAAATTTTCGCACGGTTTAAAAATATCACAGATGGCCGCTAACCTAGAAGACTACGAGATATTGGTCAAAACGCCAAAGAAATTATTGATTTGACAACAGTGTCACTTCTGTCTCTAATAGGGTAGTAAATTAGAGACACAACTGAATTTTACAGAAGACGATGAAGTGTCAACTAAGTATGTCAATGTATACAATAACCGAGCCCTATCAAAATCATATTGTTCCCCAATCAATGCGTAAATAAATGGCAAAACATGAAAATTCAGTTTCTGGTTCTTTTGTCTTAAGACAAGAATAGTTGAGATTCCATAGTATCAGTGTTTGCATTATCAATAGTTATGTAAATAGCGCCTGAGTTAAACACGAACTTCACATAACAAACAATTAGCCTCTTACTTCAGTTTCAAAAGAAAATGCGTTATTGAAAAATATCTTTAAATGCTTATTATAAAAAGGCTTTAAAGACAATTATAAGACATTTAAGAGAACTGTTATTGCAGTTTTGACCTACGGCGAACCATTTAATATTGCATAAGCTATGTCCACTAGGTAAGTGTTGTTTACGATAAGTGCTCTGCAACAGAAGAAAAGACGACTGTTGCTTTTGTATTCTAAGTTGGCCCGATTCTAGAAACTCTCTGTAGTTCCATTCTTCCTCCCATTTATTCGTCCGTCCTAAATCATGCACTCGTTATTGAAACGGGGTATTGTTTGTACGTTTGCATGCCAGTCTTCTTTGTCCTTTGATATCGAATCGCAATTGTTTCTGCTAATTGGCAATAGCGCCAATAGTTCGATGAATAAATTCCAGGAAGGCAGAAGGAAAAATGGTTGAAATTTTATCTTTTGAAGTAGATTTTAAATGGATGGAATTAGAAGAAAAACACGTTTTCCAAGAATACCCTAAGGCTGTGAAAAAAACACGCAAAATGGAAAAGAAAGTTCTTAATGAGGCAACCCACTAGCTAAGCTTAAAATTTGCGTGTCCTTTTTTCTGAGACACTAAGCAGGAAGTGCTTGCTAGAACTCCTTTCTTTTATTTCAAAATTGTGTTTCTATTCTATAGACCATTTTCTCAATGAACTTCCTGTGTCTCATATGGGAAATAATTAATTTAGCTGTCTTTTGTATTGTATTAACAAGTTGAGAACAATAGGCAACACATAAAACATCCAATTATTCCGGAAATCTCCTCTGATGACTGTGTCTATTCAACTGCTCTGTGGAATCAACCAATCAAGACACAACATTAGTCAATTAATTAAAATGATGGATAGAAACAAGGGCAAACATGAGGGAATCAAACAGAAACATTTTCACTCCTATTGTGCTTATTAAAACTCTTTTCTAACGGATAGAAGATATTCCCAAGGCCACAGTACAAATCTCAGTTAACTCAACTTTAAGTGTACAGATTTCAAATGGTTACATAGAGCTCATTAGGAACTGTTTAACAGAAATCTTCATTATTTCGATTCATTCCAAAGTAAAATGTTTGCATAGTAGTGAGAAATAACGATTCCTTTATTGCAGCCGATTAATTAATATGGTATAAGATTTCTAAGATGGTTGAGTTTTGGGATCAAAAGGATAAACTACAGAAGATCATTTTGAAAAGGGAAAAGATGAGAGATAATATTAAGTATGTCAACCTTCAATTTGTAGATGATTTTATGAAATCTTATAAAATTGAGTTTGGATTTATTTGAATGTTGAATATAAATCAGTACTGAGTTCAAAAACTTTTACCTGCATTATTGATTTTCCAGGCGTGGTGGTAGGATCAAGCAGGATAAGATGGTTAGTGGCATTTGGTTGAATGAAAGTTGGCCGATTATCGTTCTGATCTAACACATTAACCACCACAGAAGTCACCATTGTATGAATTCGACTTTTAGAGGACTTTTTCCACGGTTGGTTCACGGACGCCTCCACTGACGAATCCGGCAAAAAGCCATCACTGACAAATACTTGGAACGAATAGGTGCTTTGCTTTTCTCGGTCTAGGCGTTCTCTAAAGCAGAATTGAAAGATTTAATAAAAAGTAATGCACCAACCTTTTGAATCTAGCAAGGCAATACTCAAAAGTAGCGGTGTAACATCCAAAACGCCATCAGTATTTAATTACAAAGAAAAAGACTAATAATTTTAGACGTTGAGAATAGCTTTCTAACCGTTGGAAAAGAATTTAGTATGTTAAGGGATATTAGTGGGCCACCATAGTAAAATGGTTTGTTCCAAAGCCAAAAAGACACACAGAAGTGTATGAGCACAGTGAGTAAGTTGCATGTCTGTGAAGTCGATGTCGATCGAGGTGGGCAACAGTAACGATTTAGCCCTGGTAATAAACAAGATGACCGAATTTGAGTGCAATAATGTGAGACTCCATGACGCTTGCCCTCTTCCAAAGATGAGTGCTTGGAAACGCTATTGGAAGACCCGAAATGACAAAAGCCGCGCAGTAAGATTTTGACCACAAGTGGGGCGCGTTTAGCACCATACCAAACATCTTGTTCATTTTTTGCCAACCCCACCCCATCCACCAACGAACTAAAAAGGAATGCAACATTTGCTCCGGCTTGTCCATAGGAATCGTGCTGCAGTAGACAGGCTCTGCCTAAAACCGCCTGGGGAATGTACCAATTAACCTTGCTTCACTCTCTCCATCCTCCTTTTTACTTATTCTGGAAGGTAAACTGTGTAAGTACCCCTTCTCCACTTCATGAAACCGAATCACCCTCGTCGACATTTTACGCGTGGTTAACAGCTGGTGATTGAAATTGAAACCCACCTCGATAACCAAACACCGCTGTTAGCTGTGATTCAAGCGCCTCTCAAAGCGTGCATTTTATTTTGAAATTCTCAATCCCCAATGAAATTTGTTCCAAATACTTTTGCAAGTAGAAGGAAATCGTTCTTGAAAGTCCTTTCTACCAATTCAAAGAACCACTTGGTTAAGTTGGCCAAGAACTCACATGTAAACAAACGTTGCCTTCGCTTCACAAATTAGTAAACATTCCTGTATCGTTTATTCTCGCGAATTTTTAGCAATGTGTTTACACAAAGAACCTAACGCGGGCTCAACAAATTAGAATTAATTACAGGAAGGGGTGAAATGGAGAGAAGGTGAATCAAGCGAAACGCATGATGAATGGTAGTTGAGTGGATAAATGGACAGGTTTTGGAGGGAAGAGGGGGCAATGAGCTGTCCGTCAAGGAAACTTGAGGGGAAAAGAAGAATATCTATCGCAATCTTACTTCCCCTTTCCTTTTACACACCCAGCAATTAACACAGCGACAATTACTCCCTTCTACGTGAGTTTAATGTCACTTCCATTAAAAGTCTGCAGAAATAGGAGGTTTTTTTGTGTCGGAGAGAATTTAAGTGAACGCATAATGCACTTATTTTCGTGAGGAGCAAAAGAGGGGATGGAGCGAGTTTGACGTGTAGTTGGAGGTTGTCTACCCCCCTCCTGACCCCCCCCCCCTATAATTAAAGTACCGCTCTCAATTTAATCACTCCCACCCCCAATTCCCGTCCTCTTTCCCACAGTCACTTTGACTGCTCCTTGACGTAAGTAGATATAGGTACGGCACGGCAACGCCTTTGAGATGGGCAAATTTTGGGTTTAACTGAAACTCTGGTGAATGGACTTCGGCATCCAAGTGACAAATTACCACTTTTGCATTTCGTTACATTAAGTGACAAAAATGGAGAAAACCTGAAACAAGAGAAATGTTCTCTGTTCAAGTATATGATAAGTAAAATAACAAACCATTATTGCATCGTTTTTATTCCCATTTTATACTAGTAAATTCGCAAGTTGTAAGGGAAATTGAGAACAAATAATAGTGATTTTGGAGTCGATATACAAACTTGTCCATTAGGAGGTTAAAAGATGGAACGTGGTTTTCTTTTATGAGTAGTTCCGTGTTCCTTCTTCCAACTTAATTCAGGTTCAATTTGCCTTATGATTTTCAAAGTTGGAAAAAAATTGTTAGTGAAAGACCTCTAACTTTGTACAATACGCGTTAGAAAATAGGGCTAAATAGACTAAATATGGCAGTTATTCTAATTCGATACTGGGGAGTGTGCGATAGACTTATCTCCACGTAGGACAACCTGGGCAACGTGTACTCATACGTCAAAAAAGTCAATTAACCGGCAGTTGACTTCTGACTTCAAACTACCCCCACTGTATGCTATATTCAACTCATTTCACAGTACTCATCTTACCTTTTCTCTCCTCTTTTGCCTGTCTATGTCACATCTGTGAATCACTCTTCCATCCTCCCTCTCGACTTTATGTGACCTTGCTGTTCCTCCTCCTCTCTGTGAAGCCTGAAGTCAGCTAAATGGCTAATGATAACTATCAAAACGCCTGCCATTTTAAATAAATGAATAAAAATAAATTAATTCGATACTAAAATTAAATAAAGAAAAAGTCTATATTTTAACTTTGACCGCACTGACAATTTGGTTAGTTTATTAACGCGATTCCGAAAATATGACACCAATCCCATTCAGTGATTTTATGAACTAAATTCAAAAAATAGGTGAAAACGATAAGCAGATACTTACGGTTAATCTACAATCTAAACTGGGCAATTCTCACATAAAAGTCACCAATTCCCATTAATTTTATTTCATTATAAATAACATCCGGATGTACTTCCTTGAGTGGAAAGAAATAATTTAAAACGAACCTTGTGGTTATATTTCCGGAGTACTTGTCGATTCGAAATAGAGCCGCGTCAGGTTCACTTCCAAGAGTATAAATTAGACGATTGATTGACAAGGGTTGATTGGTTCGACTTCCTGAAACCCTATAGTTACCAGAATGCGTCCATGCCAACCCCTCATAGCCATCCTTAAGTTCACCGTCATCAGCATCCACTGCAGTGATTTGCCCAACGAAGCGTCCAGATGGTTCATTTTCATCGACTGAGAAAGAGTAACCAGCTTCAGGAGCCAATTGATTGATAAATTGGGGCACGTTGTCATTCAGATTCTCAACATGGACTAAAACTCCTACACTGGCTGATAATGGCGGTTCTCCATGGTCAGTGGCTACCACCATGAATTTATGCCAACCTTTAGCCTCTCTATCTAATGGCACAACAGCAAATAGAGCACCTGTATTCTGATCAATAGAGAAGTAAGATACTGAAGACTGATCCCGCGGGTCTGGTTCAAGATGGTAGGAAATTCTGGAATTCTCACCAGCATCCGCATCCCTTGCATGGACTCCGTTTTCTCCATCTTGTCCACGAACGGGACGTTTGTCATTCAGTGGGGAAGGACCTTCATCCACTTCCGCTTCGCCATCATTTTCTTCAATGTAAAACTCATAGAAAGGTTTATCAAAAGTCGGGGCATTGTCATTGACGTCCAGAAGGTTTACCCCTACATCATGTCTGCTTGCATGACCCGCTGAGTCGCGACATACAATGGAGACTTCCAACCTTGGAGTGGTTTCACGATCAAGGCGCGCATTCGTCATTAAGGAATATTCACCTTTTCCTGAACTGGATGGTGTGGATGTTAGCTGAAAATACTCAGCAGCACTTCCTTTCAAATGACACTCCACTGTGTCTAGTCCATCCATATCTGGATCAATAACCTCAACCAGTGCTAGAAGTTGTTCAGTGTTGCCGTATTCTTGAGCTGTTGTTTCTACGACAGCTCCACTTCCGGTGGGTTGATCTTTAGGCGGTCGTACTGGATAAACCTGGATTCTTGGAGCCTCATCATTAGTGTCACTAACTTGGATTTGAACAGTTGTTCTGCCAGTTAGAGCATATGCAGGACTGGCTCCATCAGTAGCTTCAACACCGAAGGTTATGGGAGAAGACGAAGGTAGATTCATTTCTCCATCTATTTTGTCCACATTCAATTTTCGCAGGATCTTAAGCTGTCCACGAGGTGTGATTTCAAAGAAATGCTTAATTACATCGAGCATAGACTGGCCGTTATCCTCAAATCTATAGGTTAATTCTGCGTTAGGACCGCTATCCATATCTTTTGCATCAAGTTGGAGCAGTGTTTTCCCGACTGGAGTGTCTTCAGAAAGAATATCCACCTTGTAAATGGACTTTTCGAACATTGGTGCATTATCATTCACATCCGTGACATTGATGATTAATTTTAGAGAACTTTGTTGTGGATTCGGACTGCCGGAATCTCTCGCCACGAGCAGCAGACGAATGGTTTCGGGCAACTGTTCTCTATCAATTGATGTCTTTGTTCTCAGTGCAAGTTTTGGTTCTGGAGTCTTTTGAGATAGAATCCTCTGGGAAAATGGGGGATCCGAATGCTTAATTAACTCAAATAAGCCCAGTTGTGATGCAGATTGTCGCCGATCATTGTTATAAGTACTCACAATTTCATCGTCAAGTGCTTGCAGACTGTAGGTAATCTCTCCATTTAAGCCGATATCCTCATCCTCAGCCAGTGGTAGGTAGATTACAGTACCTGCAGGATCTCCGTCTCTCAGCGAAAGCTGAACACTTGACGTATTCCAAGTGGGAGCATTATCATTTATATCCAAAATTTCAATTTTGATATTAAAAATCTTATCACTACTTGCTACACGGAGGGAAACAATGCAGTCAGAAGTTGTGGGATTGGAGGAAATTCCCCCATAGTCATGGAATGATGAACGGAAAGGAAGCATACGACTTGAGTCCTCTATATGGAAAGTGGAACGTGGAGAGGGGTCGATTTGAAGACCACCTGAAGCTGCACTTCTAGATGGGCAAATAACTTCTCTGTCCACGCGGTCAGAGACAATTAATTCAAGTCCTGATTGGGGCCGTTTTACAAAAGTGAAACTAGAAGCTCCGGGTGATTTTCGATTGATGATTAGTGGAACGGAATTGGGGTTGACTAGGAGCGGAGTCAACTCTGAGTTAGTTGCAACAACTTTCCCGCTGGAAACCTCCTCCTCCAAATGGAAAGTTAGTTCATTTGCATTAGTTAAAAATTGCAGTAGAGAGAGTATTAAGTAGAGTTTTTGATAATCCATTGTTATGTTTTGCAAAAACAATTTACTCCTTATTCATTCTAAAAAATAAAGAAGGGAACTAGTTTTCGTATTTCAGCACTGGAAGCAGAAAAGTCAATTAGTTAAAACCGGAAGTGAAAATAACAGAAAAATAATTATGCTCATTATATTAAGCATAATGACAAGTATTTGTCCACTGGTTGTGACATGGAGAGCGAATGAAATGAACCATTACCGTTATATTAGTCTCCGCACTGCATTAATTAAATTAGAATCTGAAGAGATTCTCTTCAGTAATATTAAGTACAACATTTCAATTTCACCAAAAACTGGCAGATAATTTCTAAAATCTCACTAATTAGTGTTCTTCCGTTACCTTGATCATTAGAAGCAAAATTAATTGAATTACAAAAAGTAAACTTCATGAATTGAACTATTCAATTTGCTCATTAATCAAGTATTACATCAGTAATTCAGGGGATACCTAGAGATTTCGAATGTAAGGCTACTTTACAAACCGATTGAATGAAAACATTACAACCTAAATGGAAGGCGTAGATGAGTTGAAGCATCTGATAGCTAACTTCGCATTCAATGGAAGCTCGATTGCTTCCCATCTAAGCATTATTGGACTATTCAACCGCTCACCATGTTCCTGATTTCTGCTGATGAAATAACCCTAGAAATGCAAGTAAATCTTGCAACAAGGTTAACGAATAAATGAATTAAAAATAACAAATAATGTAAACAAAAAGATACAGAAGAATGTTAGTGCCTGTTTAGTATTCATTTTGATTACGCGCTAACGGGGTGGATAGTTTCTGTTGGAAAATTCCTAATTCTCTATGAATAACCATAGTTCTGTCATGGTATGACTTGAAGCTATCGATTTTCTAGTGAGATCACTTCGCTTTCCCAGCCGTCGAAAGAAACATGAAGTGAAGTGACAAAATCGATCATCTGGACTGAAAAGAACATCGGAGATGGTTGACAAGTCTTCGCAACAATTCAGGTGACGATAGTAAAACTTGAATTTCGGAATATGAACTTCACAGTAAGTAGTTCTTACGCAACCCGAATACCATCTGAAACTCTGACGTTACTCTCAATAACCTTTTGTCGCTTGTTGGACTTTCTGCCAATCAGTATCGGTTGCTTCTCGTAATTAAAGATTGAGGTTGTTTTGAAATACTGTGGTACTAATAATTTTAAAATAAAACGACAGCCACAACTTCATAAAATTGAATAAACCTGTGATGCTATTATCACCCCCTCTTCCCCTAGATACGGTATTTGAGACTGTTCCACTATTCAGTTATCAAAATATTTCATGAATGGCCCCACTCTATCTTGGTCACGCTTAATTCTTCCTGTGACAACAGTGCGCACATCCAAATTTACTCAACGCATTTAACAATTTAGCACTTAAATCAGGCATTCTTTTTCTTTAATTGGACCCCGGAATGTATTACCGAACCCCACATTGGAAGAAACTGATTTAGAACACAAATTCCATGGTGAGCGAGAGTATGTTTTGTGTTAAACCATTGTCCTAATAGAATGAGACGCTGAAGACCACACTGCCTGCCCACACCTGCCCTGTCTCATCAAACTCGATGCAAATTCCACCTTTGAGGGAGGNCCCCCACCCTCCTCGACATTTTGTGACTTTGATATTCTTCCCTTCTGTGAAGTCCGAGGTCAACTAAAGGGCTAATGATTATTACCATGAAGTCCGCCATTTGATATAAATAAATAAATTTGAGACATACCCTTCGGTGCTCCGACACCTACAAAAATCAATTCGGTTTACTCTACTACAGAACAAAGAGTAGATCAACAGTGCTTTTCATCAAAGTGTTAAAATTAATCACGTATTTGTTGAGAATATTTCTAACTTAAGAATTCATAGTTAAAACTAGACGTGAAGGTCTTGATTTCTAAACGTACTAATAAGATCTCCAAACCGCTTTAGTCTATAATTAAGTATATGTACTTTTTAAGCGTAGTTGGAAAGGTCAAATACTATTTAGGTTGGACTTAATAAGAAACTAAATTTGTATCTATCACAAATTAGACATAGTAGCTTTATTGTTTATTGAACAAGAAATCATTAGAGAAAGTAACACCAAATATATTTAAAATTGGGTGTTTACCTTCAGATAATCTGACTTTATTTTTTAACCGAGCTTTCTATATTCCTGCTTAATTCATTTGAGATTAGCGTTTGCACTAATATTTTCAAACGTATCCCGACTTTATTTAAATTTCTGAAGTAAATCAAGTAATATACGCCAATTAACTTTTTCACAGTTCCTCCAACCACCTATTCCCAAATTTAATGGAGTCTAGAAGTCCTGTTTTAAATATGGGCCAATTTCCGATAGATACCTTTAAAAAATTCAATTAAGATATGTCGAATTGAAGCATTCAGATTGGAAAAGTTATTTTTTTGTTTCAATAGCACCTTTACTAACATTTTTAACGCCCAATATGTCAATCGATTTTTATGACCCCTCAGTTACTTTATGTGAAAGACGCATCTACTCAGACTCAAAGAAGAGGAAAAGAGAACACTTATGTCTCAAACAACCGTCTTATTTTGACAAAATTGAATCACTTACATGACCTTGAAATAGATGACAACTTGTGACTGCCCTCTTAGCCAATAAGTTCAGCGACAGCTTCTCTACAGGTGATTTTATAAACCGAAGTGTGAACATGTAATCCAATAATCGATAAACCAGTGCATGTGAAATGAGAACTTTTACAACGCTAGGGTGAGGCGAAAATGTTCGAATAGGATTATACTGGATAAAATGAAACAGCAGATGATGAACTGTAATTATCAAAGTCTCAAATATTTTCTTTAATACCTAAACAACAATTTTCCCAAAGTCTTTGAATAATTGATAGATTTTTTTCGTTATTTATTTAGTCACCTAACAGTCCACCTGCAGAAATAAAGGCTCTTTCGAATTCTGCAACATCTATGTCCTCGGACCCTTTATCTTTTATTCTATTCAACCTCTTCATCTGTTGAAATTGTCCATCCTGCTGAAGATATCACCATAAATCTTGCCGCGTACATTAATGAAGCATAAACAGTTAATACTTTGAATTGTAGTTAAAAAAACACAAGTTTATAATTTTTTCTTGATAAATTGGATGAGGAAGCAAGAGTTCGTTGCTTCCGTAACTCAAAATTCGTCCTGTCCTAAGATAGTCGATGAACTCAGTTACTGTAAACCTATGCAGGTCATCAAAAAAGCTTTTTGGCCAGGATTTCTTTCTTTGTAACCCCTTCTTTAATTGTCCCAAATTTGCTATCAAACATTGCGTTAAATTACTTTTTGAACCCTTTACAGATGAGCAGTTCAGATGGCATATTTCTATATCTGAACTTCAAGCGAAGTCTTAGTTTACAGCTAAGAACCTTCTGTTATGATTTTTGGAGGTAACCCCCAATTTGAAGCTGCAAAAATTATTAGAGGATTGAAAATGACGAAGCTCATGCTTTCTTCTGCTCTCATTGATTCTGATGCTTGATGAACCCTTCTGTCGAAAAGAATCCTATTCCACCTTGTCAGCTTAACCGAAACAATCATTTACGTCCATCAGCAATCGTCATCAGTGTAAAGAGTGTCGAAAGTTTGGACAGAAAGAAAGCCTCCCTCTCCCCCCTCCCTTACTCCCAAATTATCCACCTACAAAATTACCAAGGCTAGCCATAGGACAGTCTCTTGATTTCCCTTCGTATTGATATCTATCAAAGCAGGAAATATGTGAATCTTCGGATCAACAGGGTGAAAATCAATGAATAGTCCAAAAATTGAACACGTCCCCCACCTGAAATCAATGCCATCCGTGGGTCTACCAAGCCGATAGGGTAGATAAGCCGTAATGTGGTCTACCGGAACATTAGTATTTCAACAACAGCTTATATTGCAGACTTTCAACTTCATCTGTTTGGTCTATAAATAAATAAATAGTATACATTCTACTACTTTTCGCATCCTAATTCAAAGCATATGTAATGTTCCATCGTTTTACTGATGCCGAATGCTCAGCCACTTGTTCTATTCAAAGTGGCAGGTTCCACTAGCTTGTGATAGACGAAAACGTAAACGGCTGGTGTGATGCAACCTATTTGTTATTCAAAATGGGCTGCACATATTGTTGTCGTTGGAACTAACCGGCTGTATGGTAGCTATTCAGCCGGTTCAATTGTCACATTGGAGCCAGAATGGTTCTCACCACCACCAGTTGCTGATGGCATCTTTGCGATAGTGAATGGTGGAAAATGCATTGTAAGCTTTGACTTAGCAGGAGGCTAGTTAAACGTCGAAGCTGCTCACTTTTAATGCACATCACATTTTATAGCCAAATACCTGACTATCGTTCGATGTACCTGATACATTTCAACTAATACTGGCAACTCCCAGCGTGTGTCATGGCGCATTTTTTGGTGAAGTTGAGACTGTGGCATCTGCAAACATGTACATTTTCCGTGTTCTTTTTAAAGCACTTTAGGTACGTCTTCGATTAAAAATGAAACCGAAAAAGCTTCAGGCAACTACAAAATTATCACGACCTAGCTACGTTAGCAAATTACATTGATTCCAGTATAATATCATCTACTACAATCCCTCTTTGGGAAAAATATATAATATTTGGCCTTCACTGCATGAGTCGCTAAGAAAAAGTTACGAAATGGAACTGGACTTCCGAATGTGGGAAAGCTTCTGCAAAGCCAAAGAACTTTCTAATTTCTAATTACACTCCTTTAATTTATCACCGCTCTTGGCGACGATTTAGGTTTAGATTCTCGGAAACAACTGAATTCGGACAAGTTAATTGTCTTTCTCGTCTCATTTGCAGTCAGAAATGTCCCTACAAGGAAACTACCATAAAGGTCTGAATGTGGAAGACGACATGCAATACCTACTCCTTGATGCAGTACACAAATTTCCCACGATTGCTTATGACATATAAGGTCCTCCAGTCAAAGATTTAGTGCTGGAGACGGTCATGAAATATTTTTTATGCAGGAGGGGTGTGCGATAGACTTACCTCCACGTGGTGCACACTGGGCAACGTATATTCATACAGCAAAAAAGTCTATTAACTGGCAGTTGACTTCTCACTTCAAACTACCATCACCCCTCTGTACGTCATATTCGACTACTTCCACAGTACTCACCTCACCTTTTTCTATCTTGGTGTTTGTCTCTTACATCTTTGAAACNGGGGGGGATTTGGTCCCAGAGGGGGCGAGAAGGGGAGGTGTGAACGTGGACTTCGAATAGGCACCAGGTGCAAATTCAGTTTTAGTCACACTGACAATGTGAACACTTGATGCGTAATGCCATTATCTGATGTAGCATTCACGAGGACTTTCTTTGTGATGTCTATTCAATCATGAAGAGGTTTTAGATAGATCTAGCACAGGATCGCGTCACAGATATCCGTGTAAAATTATAAATCTCAAGCAATAATTCGGATCTGACGATCCATATTAAGAGGTTTTGTAACAATGAAAATATCGTGGTTGATTAGAAATGGGAATAATTATACTAATTAAAAGCAGTATAAAGCATCTTACCTGGTATGAGCAGCAAGGGAGAAAGAAGTAGATAAAGAGAAGATGAGAGTGAAACGTCGACTAATGAGGGGAAGGTGGTGTAAACTATTAACCTTCAAAACTATCTCGGTCATGTCCAATACATGCACATTAGTCGCAGCGTGGTGCGTAGGTGTTACCCGGCCGAGAACGCCCGAATCAAATCACACAGGAACTTTAGCCAATCACACTTCGGCTCTCAGTAAACTTTACAGACCAATTGTACAAGCCGAAGCCTAGCTCATCGTTCATTAATCATCCTCATTGAATAGGTGCAAATAGGGTACCTTATCCCCCAAAACTCGAAAATATACCTAGGGAAGAAAATTATTCCAGTTCTTGAATTAATAGGGAATGAATAAAAGAAATGTTCCAGCACATAGCCTCGCTTGACAGCTTGGTATCACCAACAAAATAACTAGATTCCTTCAAAGATGGAAATAGCGCCGGCATTCCGGCCTTTTTATTGAGCTTTTAGAATGCAATCTTTCTCATGCTATCCTTAGAAACTACAGTGTTTGTTCCAATGTGAAGTTAAGTCTTTATAATTGAGTACTTTTAAGCTGAGAGGGTAATTTTTGGCCTACTAAGGACTCAAAACAGGCAACTCAATTCACTATTCGGTATGGCATCAAGTATGAACGCTTGAAACCTGCTATTTCTAACTTCATTGTAACTTTTGCTGTTAGACAATTTAGAAATTACGAACTTCTGGTTGGAGAATAGTATTAGTCGTCTAGAACCATTGACAAAGATTTAAGGGAACTTAAAGGGTTTGTCAAAGGCTAACCGAGTCATATCCCATTCTTGCCATTGTTGTTGGCAAGTGAACATGGATGTTTATTTAATAACAATTTGAGGAACGTCAAAAATGACCTCCACTGCATCTTTCTAACAAAATAACCGCTTGGGATTTTCCGACTAAGAATAGAATGACGTGATGCACAGTTTTCCTAATTTTTCCTTGTTCGAACAGTTGTTTGATGACTGCTTTTATAACTGATTAATGAGCAATAAGTTAAGGAATGCCAGCTCAACTGACTGTCATCCATATTTTGACAACTTCCTCGTTGCGTCTTTTCATTGCCATAGTAGAGCTAGAGGAGCAGGGTATGTAGGTATGGTGTATTCGCCCACTTGATATTGCTAGACTTCAGCCCACGCAGACTCCAAGGAAGGTGGCAACCTGGATATGCCACCACGACAATGTCGCTTTGTCAATTTCCAACAAGACTGACCACAGGGGAGAGTTTTTTAGGCCTATTACTGTTAACCTCTTAGCACAATGTCCGTCCTTAATATGGTGAATTCACAACCATATTCTCGAAATATGACGCTGCAGTAATAATTTATTTCGTGATCAAATTTGCATAAAATTTGAATATCAGAAGTCTCTATGGGCCTCGCTTTAGTTAATATTTATTCGTAGGGGTGTGTGATAGACTTACCTCCACGTGGTGCACCCTAGGCAATGTATACTCATACGGCAAAAAGTCTATTAGCCGGCAGTTGACTTCTGACTCCAAACTACCATGACCCCACTGTATGTCATATTCGACTACTTCCACAGTACTCACCTCACCTTTTTCTATCTTGGTGTTTGTCTCTTACATCTTTGAAACACTCCTCTGTTCACCCCCCCCCCTCTCGACTTTTTTTCAATTTGATGTACCACCCCCTCTGTGAAGCCTGACGTCAACTAAAGGGCTAATGATAACCATCAAGACGCCCGACATTTGATATAAATAAATAAATTTTTATGCAGGATGGCCATTTTGGCGATTTGCTACAACTTTGTAAACCTCATATTAATCTGTCTGTGGTCATTTATGTTTGTTTGCTGATAGTATGTTAACTCCTTTAGCGTTCAAACGAACTGTGTTATAACAGTTTCATAGTATATGGAAAATCTGATATCTTGACTTAAATTGTATCTTTCTGGACTTTCACAAACTTGGACTTTGACTGACTTGATAACTGTCCCTCATAGTTTTGTCATGGTAAATTCGTACTCAAAGTAGCCTGGAGCCATTGAATTAAAGTCTACCACAGCCACCATGTTACGTTAACCTTTGCTCTTAACTTTTCAAGAACTCTCATGAAAATTGCAGGGGGATCCGACATTCACAAAATTTTGAGGAACTCCAAAGAAAGATCTCGAGTATTCCAAAGAAAGAATCCAAACCGGTTGGGTATTTTTCCTTCACAGAATTATCCGTTGTCTTTTGACTGGTGGCAGTAGTGATGAGTTCAAAGAGTGAATGGGATAGTAACATAATTAAAGTTAATTTCTTACAGGGATTGGGATTTACCAAGTTCATTAGCGTAGTCCCCTTAGAAATGTCTTAATACTTCAATCATATATTTCTAGGAAATTTTTGGTTCTTTTCTCTATGAAGGAAAGGAGATAATTTCATTTTAAAGGAAATGGACATGTATAAATACTACATCCCTAATTTGGGTTTGAATTATTAGGAAAAGATTGTTAGAGATGGCTCAAAAACAGTTAAGATTTTTATTTTATCTAAATGAATACAAATTTTAACCATAATTAAACTTGTCGTGCTAATATATCAAACTGGTTGGCCAGGAAAATCCGAAAATACAAACGTACGAAATGGATAATGTTGTTCACATTGTAATAATATTATTTTACCTGAAATTTCTCTGTGAGATAACATAACTATTTAAGCAATAGATAAATTCCAATATGATGTACCTAAAGCAGATTATAAAAGATTCCGATCTTCATAGATTTTACATGTGTGAAATGTTTGTTTATAATAAATAACTTCTAGAGTTGACACTTATTACCATCATTTCTTGTCTTATGTGAAGAGAAGATCATTATTTCTTTGGCCAATTAATAAATTCATTAGTTTTTTATTGAATAGCAAGATATTCAAAGTAAATTTTACATACATTTTATGGAAGGGTCAATGAAAGCGGTGCCGAATCTGACTATTGTTATGGTATAGTTCAAGATATTTTAAAATTAATAATACCGTTAAACAAAGTTATTACCATATTAACGAAAGAATTTACAACTTGATTCTAATTATACATGTTCATGACAAACACATGGCCCAACATCTGTGCCACCAGTGCCCATTTCGCGCGACCCAAGTGATCAAGTCGTAGCGTGTTGATTTCGTAGAATGTTGACTGATTGCGCACCAGGATTTGACTCTTACTTTGACTGTATCCTTGAAATTTTATATGGCTCATCGACAATAGGGCTTGATCCTGTTATACGTCATTTTACAAGTGTTAGTGCTATTCAAATTATTACTTTTAGGTTGCTAAATATAATGTTCCAAATGGCAAACAAATGCGGGGTCGATTATGTGTTGCATCAGCTAAATATTTTTTGAATAGGGAGATCTCGGAGGATGTTCTTAAGTCAATTAATCTTGTTGGATGGGCTATTGAATTTGTAAGGTTCCAATATCAATTATTCCCAAGTTGCAAGCAGGTTTTCTTGTCCACGATGATATAATTGACGAGTCACCTATGCGAAGAGGAAAGCCGTCGTGGGGTCTTTCACAGCAAAAGGAGGGTCTTGGGTTGATCGGCATCAACGATGGACTTCACTTGTTTATGTCTGTTCAGCAAATTTTGATGTCTGCTCTCACTAACCCTCAGCATTCTCGGTGTATTGATATCATTAAACTCTTCGGTGATTGTGCCAATGCGACTTGTTTTGGGCAGGCTTTGGATATTCTCGGAGATATTGGCTTTCATCCATCCATTTCGAAAGGTCTTTCAGGAGCCAAATTATCTGAAACTCATCAAAATCGACTCAGAGATATCACCTTGGACCGATATGCTCTAATCTCGAAATGGAAAACTTCCCATTACAGTTTTGTTCTTCCGGTACTTGCTGGGATGCTTTTGGTGGGTTGAGTTCTTGAAAATTTGTCATCTGTTCTTTTTGGCCAATTATTTCATTTTTTCTTCACATTAAGGCTGATGTTAAGAGTGAAACCCTTTTCTCCAATGCAAAGTCAATTCTTTTCGAAATTGGCGAATATTTTCAAGCTCAAGTAAGTTGTTCTTTCAACCTATTTGTGTGATTCGGTAAGTTAAGGATTTTCGTTCAGGAATCCTTTTATCTAGTGAGATTGAATAATCCTATTGTGTGTGCTATGTGATTCTTCCTCCTACAACCTAACTGTTTTAATTTGCAAAATGAGATAAGCATCATTATGATTTGATCTACTTTTAAGTATATGGTAAATACCGTAATTAAAATCTGTGCAACCAATGTAGAAATCACAAATAGTTTAGGAGAAAAATGTAGCTCCAAATGGTAGCCTCAATCAGTCTGGTCTGTTCACGCCCCCGGATTAAGTTCGAACTGAAGTAAGCTTTTTAAACTGCCTTCAACTCTATACTGAATGGTTCCGCATTTCCTATTAAAGGTTATGCTTCATTTTGAATGAATTATAGTGAGTTATACGTTATCGTTCATCATCAGGCTAGTACTTCAGCTATTATGGAAGTGTAATCTAATCAATTTAATTAGCTGGATGCCGTTAACTCACACAGGAAACTGGAAACAAGTGGGGGAATTCGACTTGAAAACATGAACCAAATTTTGCAAGTTTCTTTCGATGTTCCGACCGTATTCCATTGCCTTGTCCCTCCCCTTAACCCATATTTGACTGTCTTGCATGTTCACGATCTCTGTTTCTTTTTCTTAATGAAAACGTGTTTTTATTTGCAATGAATAACGAATAGTGGACGCACTTCAAAATTTGGAACAGAGATGAATCCAACTTCCAAATTGCTCAAAATTTAACCCACATTTTCCCTTGAGACTCTAGATTTCGTCCAATCAGTTTAGAGTACAATGAAATAGACAGAATGACTTACATCGGGCCATTTATTCCTTTTAGGATGACTATTTGGATGTTTACGGTGATGCGAGTGTGACAGGCAAAGTCGGCGTGGACATAGCTGATGGAAAGTGTAGTTGGATTATTGCTATGGCTTTAGAAATAGCATCCGCTGACCAGAGGAATATTCTTAATGTGAGCAACATTTCGTTTCCTTTGCTTTAAATTTCGCTTAATGGTTATTTTTCATTCATAAATATGTTTATTTCCCTTGATGCGTCATGTATATTTATATCGTTGATGTAGTAGAAACTTAAAATCGTCATAATTTGTTGGAATTAGTAATCGCATATACTCAAGTAAAATGAGAGATTGTTAGCAGTTAAAATAGATATTTTAGACCTTAATGCTTTTTAAAGATCTAATATATCTCCTTGTTTCCCTAGTTGTATATGTTAAAATATGTGGTGATTTTTGGATAGCCATCTTACTTATCATGTAAGCATTAAAAACAAATGAATTGTGAAGCTTCCGAAGTTGGTAGATTTTTTAGAAAGTAGTATTTCTTTCGGCAATTTTAGTATTTACCGAAATATTTTTCTCTGATTTTGAATAAGTCAGTACTTTTCTTCACATCACTGTTTTATGGTTAGTTATTCTCTTGGCTACGTAAGAAACGTCTATTTTGAAGGTCATGCTATCTGTTTTTTTAATAGAAAAATTTATGTTAAAGTTACTTGCGCTAATCAAGGCCAGTAGATCTCATAATAATACTTAGAAAGTGTCTCAAATGCACCTAAAAAAGCACCTGTGTTGGGGTTAGCCACGTTAAAGTACATCAATAAATCATTAATTTACCGGTTGTGATGGCGATGGGTTTGCAGTCTATTTGCTACTGAATCGATATTAAGTAGTGGTATTATTATACTTTGTACAAATGACTGCAGCCGAGCAATGCTGCGCTCTGGTCATAACTTCGTGTGCGCATTCTCTCATTCGCATGTGGGTGCGTCATGTAGCAGAAGCAGACGTCTATTAGTCACCTTACTACTTACGGACGTGCTGTGTGATTAATTCATGAGGACATGTATGTGAAAGCGCGTGTTTGCGTGTGCGTTTACTACAGAAGCTGTTTTTATTTCAGAATGGTAATTATTTTTCAATTTCTGCCACTTTTCTTTTAGCATTTTTTGAATTTTTATGTAGGCCTAATATGAAAAGGAATGTGCGTTTTCTCTCAATAACATGACGTATCTAGTGCAATCGATGTAATTTTCCATTCTCTAATATTTTAATGAAGTGTTATTATGGTCTATTTATCTACCAAAGGGCTCTCACCCGTTTGAATCGTTTTTGTGAGATAAACATCTTCAAATTATGCATGGGCACTGGTGTTTTGCAGTCAACGTTGGAACATATTAAAGCAAACCTCACGGTATCGACGCTCACCAGTGCGCATGCAGTGATGTTTATTTATTTATTTCAAATGGTAGGCATTTTGATAGTCATCATTAGCCCTTTAATTGACTTCAGGCGTCACAGAGGGGAAGGAACATCAAAGTGACAAAAGTCGAAGGGGGGAACAGAAAGTGATTCACGGACGTAAAAGAGACAGACAAAAGGTAGAAAAGATGAGGTGAGTACTGTGGAAGTAGTCGAATATGACGTACAGAGGGGTGATGGTAGTTTGAGGTCAGAAGTTTACTGCTGGTTAAGACTTTTTGCCGTATGAGTATACGTTGCCCATGGTGCACCACGTGGAGGTAAGTCTATCGCACATCCCGACATGCAGTGATGTAGATGTAGGCAGGCCACTGGTTATCTATGGTCTAAAATGAGAGATGGTAGAATGCTCTTATGAAATTATCACTACTGAAGTCTCCGATTTTAGATAC
>UZAE01012568.1:22993-36952 GCA_900617975.1 Rodentolepis nana | reverse complement strand
CACACACACACACACACACACACACACACACACAAAATGAAGAAAACAGAAACGGATCATGAACGGTGAAGGGGGGAGGCGAAGCATCTCTTCAATGGGGCACTAAGGGTATCCAACATAAAGCTCTCCATCATACAGTGTGGAACCTGGACTGTCTTAGGATTATGATCGCATAGATCCATGATATATGTGTAGAGATATAGATCAGCGGATTGGCATGGGGAACGATGACAACACGTTTCAATGAAGAAGACTTCGGTCTTTGAGCTGCTATGAAAAGTCTTCCAAATGCTCCTATTCCAATGCTTCTGTTTAGGCAAAGAATTCAAAGAGGAAGTAAAATGAAAGTTTACACAAAATTATTGATCGGGAAGCCTAAGAATATTCAAAACAGTCAAGGATGTAAATTCATATCTTTAATCCCGCAAATTTTCATTTTAAACAAGTCCTAGCAAAATCAGTGAAATTCGAAGCTGCTGTGTGGGCATGCTTGCCGAAAAGAAATATAAGCTCTTGGTACTATTGACGGGACCAGTGTTCCCCACCCACAATGACCAACAAGAAACCTCAGTGGCCAACTTTCCGTCAAGTCGTATGAACCCACCAAGGGCGGTCAAATCGGCTCGGATTTTGAGCCGTTCGTTCGAAAAAAAAACAACATTCGGACTTAAAAGAGAAGTAATTATTTCAAAGAGCATAGAGCCAATTCAGCAGTCCTTTCTAAAAACGTAGTAGCCTCGAAACCGAGGCTGAAAGATAAACAACTAACATGCGCAAATGAACATGAATTATAATTTATTTATTTGCATCAATTGTACGCCAGGAACAGGCCGAACGTTTTAGTCAACAAAAAAAACAACTACATTTACTTACTGTTCTTTTTATATACTTGCAACTTGACATACTTTGATAATTTTGTAATAGCAATCGTAAAAATTAAACTTTTAAACACAATTTACCCTTGTACTCAGAGGTGATTTGAGTAAGGATCTGCAGACAGGCAGCCAAGGAAGCAGTCACCAGCTCAAAGTCAAAGAGCCGAGTTACCACAGCATCGTAATCGATTTGGGAGTTGGTGGAGACGACCGAGATAGCGGCAATACCACCACTGCCGTTGACCGAGAGAGTATTACTTCGAGCCCCGTCTGTGGAATTCTGTTAGGGCAGGAAAATAGCACCGTCTCACATTATCATTCGATGGTGAATATGCAGGTTTGCTAGTCTAGGGGGGGGGGGTGCTACAGTAAAGATCAGTAAGCGCTAAACTACGCAAACAAATATTGACCTTGATAAATCGACCGACAGATAGCCTTCTTGCCTTGGTCTGCAATACAAACAAAAAATCAATACTCCCGTTGATTCATCTTAGGCAAATGCACAGTGGTCACGATGCTCTAATAAACTCCCTGTGAATGTAAGCTTGTGACACAAAAGAGGGTCACCCTTGGTTAAGGAAACAGAGAAGATAATAAGGTGATGAGTTTGTAGACACGCAAACTTATTGATTCGTTATTTTAGTTACTAGCACCATTAAGTAAAACTCGTTTAAATTTCACACAAAGAGACAAGCAAAGAGAGAAGATGAATGGATATATACCAGATAATGCATATTTAAAGCCCTCTTAGTAGACTGGTCAAAAATGAAATCACATATAGGAAGACTTCCCTTCAAATAAGTTTCAAATTTTAAGGAAAAGATGACAAACATTCCAAACCTCTAAGTAAGTCCGAACAATGACAGCTCATAAAGAGCAGATAAAAATGGAATATGAATTAACAGAGCTATAAGTACAAATCGTGTTGGAAGTAGACTCGCAACCTTGCTGAACTAAAACGAAACGCACAGTATGAGATCATTGTGGTCATTGGCTAGAGCACACCAACTAGCGATTACACTTGGTGGAGGTGTGCAGATAAGAGGCAAAATGAACACCCCATTTCACCATTTGCAATTTTAATTATTTTTAGTCCTTATTTTTGTCTTACGCATGGATTATTGCCTGTAAGACCCTTCTTCACAGTCGCTTGTTTATAATGATGCGCCATGCCACGTTAAACGCAAAGGGACATATACAGGTTGTGAATTGAAACAGCACTTCGAGCTAATCTACCGTACAGCCGAGTCAAAGATGCTAATGTGAGTTTGGCAAGCACAAATAGTGTTAAAGGCCAGTGCTTACACTTCCCCTCTCAATGGGGGGGGGGGAAGTATTGTCTACTATTTGCGCTGCTAAGACGACATATAAGGCGAGAATTTCTCATTGAAAGGGTGAAAATTGCAGATTTTCTACCCGCATCATAACAAAGTAAACCCACTAGGTCAAAATGTAACTAGCTTTAATGTGAAGAAGATTGTCAAGAGGATTTCGTAAAAACACAGTAAGTAGGCGAAGTGGACAAGCGTATTAGTTAAGCTCGCTAATTAATGAATTTACAAGAGGGCTCCATGAGATGCATGTGGGAAACCATTTCTTTCATGAAGTCTTCGGAGACATTGATTTCTGTATATTGCTGAGAAAACCTACATAACCTGTCAAGCGAATCCAGCAAAATTGGTTAACATGCATCAACTAAAGGTGAGCGAAAAGACTTTTTCAATCACAGTGGAATTAGATTACTTTTCTACACACTAATAAATCCCAAAGCCCATTGAAGGATGAAGAACTCGCTATCTATCATTCCTCAGAACCAACAAGTGCGCCAATCACCGGCAGACATCGGTTTTGTAATCCCTGATGTAAGTGGTCTTTGCGAGTGCTAAATAAACTCCAAGTAGAGAACTATGGTAACCATGCTGAGGCTAATGATGACTGTTTAAGATGATAAATTGACAAATCAAGGCTAAGTAAGAGTAATTACAATCACGTGCAAATAAGTGACAACGCAATTAATGCTCAAAATAAAAAATTAATAACGTAATGAGAGAGAATAGGTTGGATGAAAAAAAAGCTTACCTCATTGTCGATCGCTCTATTTTGGCTAGAATAACCATCAGGTAAGAGGGTTTGATCGTTCTGTTCAAAAGGAGAGTCCAGGGTTCCTAAGGTGGTCTCATCAAACACTTCATCAGCCCCTCCTAGAGAGAATTTTCGCGTCTTCTCTTCCCAACCCCCACGGCTAGTATCGCGAGGTCGATTCAATGTGGATGCTTTTCGAGTCAAATGAGAGGACAGATCGGCGGCAATTTCATTTTGCTCATCTTGGTTAGTAGAGAAGATATCCTCGATTATGTTTTGCACCGTAGAGATCAGTTTGTCATTGAATTCTAAATAGAGGCAAAAAAAGACGAAAGGCAATCTGTGAAAACATTACTTCGATCGAATGTAAAAGATCTTTTATAGTGAAGTTTTGAGGAAAAAACAAGAAAATAAGGTTAGAACGTAATAGTTGGAATCATAGATTTATTAAAATTGAAGCGCTTGAGAAATGAGTTCAAACAAAGTAACTTTGACCTAGATAGGTAAAATTTGCTTAATGTCATTTTTCTTCTGAGGGTAATTTCATGAGCAACAAAACAGCATTTTAGTAGAGAAGCTCCTAGCTTCTGAATGTATGTCATGGAACACCAATAAGACAACCTTACAAATCTCAGAGTAAAAGGAACAAGTCACAAATCGCAGAAATCAGCTTTCGTGGATAGAAAAGATCGCCATCTTTTGGCTTTTCGTACCCCGTTCTAAGTGCAAACAGGCACGTGGTGTTGCCTTAACAGGCGGCAAGAGAAGTCTGATTTGAGATTAGACACTGGTAGTGAAATACACCTCGTTGTGCCAAAGGTCGAGATGTGAAGCTGGTTACTTCTAATAAGAGCACCCAACACCACAACCCAAATTAAGGGTTGGAAAAACACTGGCAATAAAATAGATTTTATTTATGCACTTGAATACCGACAGGTGGCAGAGTTAAAGATTATGAACGGAAGTCGGGGTTCTTGAGCACTGGTTGCCCTATAGTTGTTCTCTCATGCTTGTACACGATAGCTAAGACTTCTCGCTGCAAAACGACTGACTAAACAAATACCCTATGAGCACCCATAAACCCGAAATGTAAATAACCATGATACTTTCTCTTAATAGGAAAGACGACTTTACTTAAGTCAAGTTACTTCCTACCTCTGGCCTGGACTAGTGGATTGAGCCAAGACAGTGAACCAGTGATAATGGGGCCACACCTAACTAAGACATGGCAGATGCGTCATATACACCCGAGGTAACGATTTATAGTTGGTACATACAAATTAATCAATCATACGCATTTCCTCATATAAAAATTGAGAACTCCTATGAGAAGCATGCGATAGCATTCGCGATCTTTGTATGGTATTTCAATGGTACATTAATATTTTACGATAGATTCTATTCATAACAAACTTTGTTAAATATTTTGCAGTGATAAAAAAGATCAACTTGATGCTTACTCTGATGTTTGTTCTGTATAATATCCCTGAAGAGTAGGAGGTAGCAAAGGCGAAAACAGCAACTGAAAGAACGATAGGGATAGCCGATTCCCCTTTGACGACGCTACACATACACACGCATACACACAAGAAAAGAAAAGAGTTTTATTGAAAGAGATAAATCCAAATATTTACGAATCGCAATAGCCTCGGTAGGTGAGTGAGAGAGAGGTGACGGCAATAGAAAACACGCAAAAATCACACCATGGCACCCACATGAAGTAGTATTTCGGTTACAGAACAAACGCATATACACGGTCACTTACACGCCAGTAGAGGGCTGCTAAGGCGTCAAACCACTTATTAAGACGCTCCTGTAGAAAGACTGTCGCCTGGAAGAGAAGAAAGAAAGTACAGACGTAGTTAATCCCTCCCCCTCCCCGCACCCCCCCCCCCCCCCCCCCCCCCCCCCCCCAACTTTAACTGACTTTTCATTGTCAGCAAAATGACCTTCCCTTGTACGCTTATCTGGCTTAGTTGATAAGACAATTAGGAGCATATGGGTATTCCCCTTGTTGATTATTGGCTCAATCACAACTAGCCGCCTACTTCCAATCACCCACTAGACAACTTTGCTGCTATTACTACTTCGTATTTTAAAACTCCTTTGGTCTGTGTAAGACACTGTGCTAATTCGTGTTATATTTTCGATTTTTAAGATATACCTGTCTTTGCTTACTTATTGATTATTAATTCACCTCTTGTTCCAGTTGACTAAGCTAAGCAATTTACTAATCAATTCTACTTCACAAATGTGGGCTTCTTGACTCATTAAGAGCGACCTAATCACATATAAATAGGCTTTCTTCTCTTTTCTACAGGGGCTTTATAAGACAATTAGAGACCTTGAGTAAGCCCTCACAGATTGTTATTTGTTTTCAGGACTGAGCTTTTGTAGTACTTTACATTTTAAATCTAATTATCCGAGCTTTGTGGCAAGCTTTGAAAAAGGGCGTTATGTCTAAAAATCGTCATTCAGTCGGCTTTATCCCCCATGCATACACACGAGATATAGTTTTTCCTCTGTGTAAAGTAAACATCGATTTTCGTAACATTGATTTGTTGCCAATGGAATCACCACGAGTTCCAGGAGATTTATCTAGCAATTCATTCCAATTAGTATTCCATGCTGTTAGATGAAATCAATTCTTTGAGGTTGGTTTATTATCTCCTTTCAATACAGTTTTTTTGGAGCAGAAACCGACCTCACTTGGGTTGAGAGAAATAGCGAGCAACATTTTGTGAAACTCCGTGGGACAAACACACTCAACAAGTAAAGTGGGTTATCATAATAAGTCTCCCAACAACTCCTACTCTAAAGCGTCTTTTGGATTATCAAGGACCAAGGATGACTAGAAATATAGCATAAACTAAATTATGCCTAAATTAAAGCAACCAAAATGCCAAGAAACCCTTCAGTTAGACGGAGTCATCATTTCTAAACCATACAACTTCCCCATGAACAAAATCTCCTAACGCTGCACCCAAATTATAACCCAGTAGATGCCCATTGGTACACTATAATCTACGCTAGCTTTATTATTGAACAAACAGTTATCAGGTAAAAGAGAGGAATGCATACCATCTTGAGGATAACTTTTATATGGTTGGCAGAGAAGGTTGCCATTACGAAATCTTCACAATCATATGCCTCCTCGGTGGCTAAAACAGCTCGATGGGGAAGACGACTTCCATAAACCGAGGCGACGTTACCAAGGAGATATTCACTTCCTTGACGAGAAAGCCAACTTTGTCCACTTCCATTACGACAAGGAGGACGCTTCTTGTGTGGACAAGGCACGAAAGAGCGGACGTGGTGGTTTTGACCACTGTTTTCTGAAAGACTTGAAGATTCCTCCGTAATGCATGATGCGACTTCACCATCTTCAGATACTCGTGGCTTTCCACAGGCTTCACATGTGAAATGACCACACGGTCCAGAAGCTTAAGGCGCAAAATAAACAATTCGTACAGATTAAGTTCAGGAGAATTGCAGCTAGGAATACTCCAACGTTCTCATGAAATCAAATGTCATGTCAGGGTGTACCATAAAATAATTCCACAAAAAAGGACGACAAAACGCAAAATGAGGCAAATCTGTTAAGAGACATTACCAACAATTATTTTTTGACTTCAAAATGGCAAATGTGTGATCATGGCGAAAACTGCACTGAAGACACAAGACGAGAAAAAAGTAAACGACCTCAACTATGCTTACAAAGGTGAAAGCCAACAAATTAGACCAAGAGATTGCTAAACTACAGTAAATCCAAACTTAAACTCAGAAAGAACGCAAGTATTGCAAGAAACCTTCCTAAGTGCACAAAGTCTTTGCCTATAAAGTTGTTTCTAAAAGCTTGATGCTTGGACATCGAAACACCATCACTGTTTATAACTTAGGTTAGAAATAACTATCAAGCTTGCAGGGCCGCACCCACATGTTGATAAGGCTGACATGTTGGAAACAATCGTGAGGATCGATTACTCCGAAACAAACAACTAGAAGGCTTTGGATGTTGCTTTGTCTGCCTATCCTGAAAGACTTCAGATCATGCCTTTACAAGGAATAGATTAATGGGGCTATTTTTATACAAACTGAAGAGGATGTTTACCCGATAAGCATTCCTAAAGAAAGAATCTTCTCGTGGGGCAACTGAACGGTCCTTCTGAGACTTAAAAATCACTACCATTTATAAAACGAAATAAAAATGATAATATGGTCGCGGAACGGAAGCAACCTGAGCCGACAAGATGATTAATAAATGTTTTCCAACAAAAAATCGACGATTAAAAATAAATGAAGGATTAAAAGAGAATTACACCAATAAAATATCATTCACAGAAATCATGAAATACTAGTAAGATAGCTGCTAAGCAATCAGGCAATTCATCTGCATCTTGATTCCCCTCAAATGGCCAAAACATCCTGACTATCAAGAAAAAAAGTGTTTTTATCTTTCTTGAAAGCTTTGTTGTAAGGAAGGAAAAAAGGCATTTAACATATTCAGTCATACCACTTGGCAGCCAAGTTGATTAGACTTGTACTTATTAGCAAGTGCAACAAGCAGCAATTTAAGTCTAATAGAAAATAAAATACAATTAGAAACATTGTTTAAAATAAACAACACGTCAAAAAAGTAAATAAATTGGGAACATTGAAAAATTAAGATAATATCATCAATTCGTTAAAACAGTGAAAACGATTTTCAATAAATAATTCCAGAAATCGATCAATTTCAAAGTGAAATAAAAGTATACATTGCATGTTCTAAACCGAGATTCATTAATTTAAACAAGTCTTAACTACCGAAATCAAACAATATGTTATCATTATAAATTTAAAAAAAAATACAAAATGTCAAAATAGAGTTCATACCCTCATGACTGTGCCCCTTACTCCGTTCAAGTTTATTGGCCAAAGATTGAGGAATAATCGACCGAAATTCGGGCATAAATTTGTAAATCTGTCCGAAATCCGGTTGGTCAGGAAATGTGTTGAGGATCTTAGTAATGGTAAGAGGGGGTGGGAATAGAGCAGAGACAATACTTGGATGACAGCTATCAGGGTGGAATGCTCGTCCAAGGCCTCGCAAAAGACCTAGGAGTGAGGGCGCTAGGAATGTGCAAACACGAGCAATGCAACTCCACTGAGAAGAAGTAATTAGGTTAGATTCCGGAGGATAAGAAACTGGGACAACACCACCCATTTTTTGACGAATCATATTTGTAAGACTCTGAAAAGGTTCAATTAGTTGTTGATAACTGTCCTCCAAAGACGAAATTAGACATTGAGCTGAGTCAAGAATGATTGTGATTATCTACAAAGGCAGTCATGAGCATTAAAGTTATTTTGCTATACCTTATCGAAAGAAGGAGGATGGGAAACAGCCACTTGAGTAAGGATAGAAGACAAACAAAATGCGAAATTCTCCGAATCCGGAAGTCCTGCAAATGGATGACTATTAAAAATCACAGACACATACGTTTGCATTTCCTTGAATGAGGCTCCGTTGGAGGCATAGAACATTTATAAAGGATTTTTTGGACGTTCAATAGAAGGGGCAATATTTTGTCAATAAACTATAAAATGAAGGCAATATAACCATAAAAATCTCTAAATACCGTGAGATCTGATTCAACCAAGTATATGCCCAAGCTAATAATAGCGCATTGTCTATCGCCATCCAGATCAAAGCCGGCTTTTGTATCCTTAGGTACACACAAGTCATATAATCGAGATATCTGAAGGGAAAAGTAAATTTATTACTCGTGTTATAATTGTAGAAGAAAAAACCCAAATGGAACAAAAAAATCACACCTGGTCCCATTCATTACATCCAACCAAATTTCTGGCCAAGCTTAGATAGGAAGTCTGAGAAAGAGATTCAAGGGAATTCATCACAACTCCGAAAATATACGCAAAACCATCGAAACACGAGAAATAGCAAATTTACATTACCCGCCTCCAACTTTATTGGTTGGCAAAATTTACAGCATTAATATTAGGATATATTAACAAAGTTTCCTTTTGTTAATTTATTTATAATTTCACTATGATATGTTATTAAAGTCATGACTACACGCATATTCAAGGCACAGTAATCACCTAAACCCAAAAAATATGGAAATCAAAATTTTTATTTAAATACTATAACTTTCCATTTATGATAGCGTTGTGAAGTTCGAACTGTGTATAGTTTTTTAATATTTAATTTCGAGCAACTTGACGGATCGGCCACTATTAAGATTGACTCATTCGACTTACAATGGGTGCTTTAAAATTAATAACTCCTGTTAAAATCATTCTCATAATAATAGGAATAATAGCACTGTTCGTTCAAATTAATTTTAACATAATTCCTCTAGTTCGTACTAAGCTATTCTAACCTTTGAATTTCTGACATTTATAAATTTATTGAACTATGTAGCTTATTTAATGTTGGTCATTCGTCTCACCGAATGCAATTAGACGAAATTCTTCGCTTGTTATTTTACATGAAGATTTTACCTTTTCACATTAAAAATTTCTGGTATAAAAATGTTACTTTTCAATTCCCACAAGATATGTACGATGATTTATCCACCTTCTTAATGAAAGTCCATATTTTTTCCACTAATAACCCTTTAACATCCAAATTATATTTTTTGGCAAAATACATTCACTTGCACTCACACTTGTTTCAAAGTAGACTTATGTTGGTTAGTTTGGGCGGTATCAGGCGAATCTATTGACGTATTGGACATGTTTCAAACCTCATTAGCGCCTTCTCTAACGAGTCTAGTGCCAATGGAGCTTATCTTAAAAGAGAACCGTACTGTCCTAAGTGCGTTAAAGTGATAATACGTCTGTGATTTTGGTAGTTAGTTAATGTAAGACTACTTGGATCATTTTCGAAAACAGAATTACAAAATATTTCTTTTACCGGCTTCGGATGTATTAAAATAGCTTATTTGAACTACAAAATCAATCGCTATTTATCCAGTATTTCTTTTAAGTTAGGGCGAGTTAAGTTTATCTAGAAATAAAGATTTTTGGATAATTTTAACTGTAAAAAGATTTTGTTTCCAGACTTTAACTAGAGTCTCTAATCAGTTTATCTTATACCTTACATTTTCATGTAAATCAGCGCCCTAACGGAAGGGTATTCATCACTTTTGATTCAATGTTGATTTTGTGGGTTTTATAAATACGCAATGAAAATTTGATTTCTTGCTAAAAGTTTAGCTGCTTTCACTCAATTTTCTAAGCTTGGTGCTCTCACACTTACCAGCCGTTAGAAATGCTCCAACGCTTGTGTTTTGAATGAATCTCACACAATTAGTATAACTCTTGCACGGTTTCCAATGTCGTTTAAAAGTAGCTTTCACAATTGCTATTATATGTGGCCAGTCCCACTGTTTTCAAGCGTGTAGGAGTTACTTAGACCTCAGAGAAAGCGAGAGATTGAGGTGGGAGAGACAAGATAAGAGGGGCTATTTCGTCGGAGAAGATTGGCTTTATTGATGTAAGGAAGAACTAACTTTTCTATTTGAAATTGTGTTTGGTGTAAATGTAATTTATGGAGAAGACTGAACTGATCATTGATACTTTCTGTCTCGAAGTGACAAGTTGGAATTGGTCAGATAACTACCGTTCAATGAATGATGTTTGGTTTCCTCAAGCGTAGTCTGGCATGGTAATGTCTTGGAGTCTATATTGCACCTCCGGTGAACGAAAATGTACTTCTTCGACTTCTAATCAAGAGCTGTTTCCAATTATATTGCCTGTACTAATATCTCGAAAATCCCACTTGTGGTCATTACCTGGACTTGAATATCCATTTATTCCCATTACGAACCGCCCACTTTTACTAATAATTAGGTGGGTGTTCGTTTATTGAATTTCTCTATCAAACATAGGTAGAACAAAATTAAAAACGGAAGAGAACAATCATAATCTAAACTTCATGCCAATCAATGGAGAAACTCAAATTTCCGGAGTATTCAGTACCATTTCCAACCGAATTATGCGATTTTTAAATCAGTCCAACTATTAGTCCCTATATATAATTATAATTAACATATTATCATTTGGTAATTACAAAATCAATATTAAAAATGTGTAGAATGCTATACTATTGAACATCTTACCAAGCAAATTACGTGCTATATTCAATAAAAATCGTATGAATGCCTTCTATCTTGGCTATATTTAAATTAATTTCGATCAATTTACGTCCCTAAACGAAAAATTGAAAACATCCTTTTGAACTGATTGCCCCGATTTCATCTTGTGGTAACGTTGAAAGACACACCCTGTACCATGACTCACTCCTATGTCCAATCATCTCATCGCTATGACAACGTTGATGACACAAAACAATACTGAACGCCCAAAGCGCCAATCCACTAGCTTGAATCTAATCGTTATAGGTGTTAGCGCTCAAATGAGAGCACAGCCTGGGCAATGCAAAATACACTGCCATAGCAACACAAATGAATAATATAAGAGGCTTCATTAAAAAAATAAAAGTAGACAAATAAGAAAACGATTTTTTTGCCGGGTATAGTGGAACATATTACATGAAGAGATGTAAGCTCTTAATATGCATTTGCAAACTTGAATACATTATGGTTATGTTAGTCTCGATTTCATAAAGGTTTAAAAATTTGCTCTCTTCCTATCATTTTGGTTTCACGATAAGGTAGATGGATCAATATTATGAACTACAAATTTGACCATGGATGACTAATTAACAAATCATTCAGGCGCATTTTTATTCCCATTTCTATTTGGTTATATTCTCTATTTGAATTACCCACTGATACTTTGAAGAGGTGTTTGGCGATTTAATTGGTGTCGTTAAACTCATGTTAGACAAATCGAATGAAAATCTACCTAATTTTGAGCTTTCATAGAAATCTTGAAGATAGATTCAGAAATTTGCTGAACGTCCTACAATAGCCAACTCAAACTGTGAATAATGAAGAGGTACATTATAACATTAAATTCTGAATTTTAAAGAACAAAACTCCTTCTCACTCAAACTATTCGAAATGTTTGGGCTTTCTATGGTTTAAATCATTCCCTATAATAAAAGTTTAGATATCCTGTTAATTTGTTAGGACTAATATGGTGATAGACAAAATATATAGAAATAAACGCCAGAAAGGAGATGAAACATCAATGGAAGACAAAAAAGATACTTTTAAATTGCTGAACGTATTTACACGGTAAAATTTAGAGACATGTAATGTTAGTGTCACCTCGGGGTTTGTGAGCAAGAAGTTAAGGAAAGAAGTGGGGCTAAGTTAGCGGCTGCATTTTGTGAAACTGGAGCAATTCTTGTATCAACTAGGAGATTTCCATCAGGATCTTTTACTCTCACCCTTCCAGAAGCATAACGGGTCTCCTGACGGCCATCGGAAAACACCGTTTTCACCGTGCCATCGGGATAGATTCTCCTCTAAAATTTATTGAGAAAAAAACAATCAACGTTGCAATTAGATGAAATTCAACTGACAATTGAAGAGATACTTTACAAAGACCCAAGGGTCTACTAATGTTTATGTGATTGCGTTTCTCAAATCGAGTACTATGATAAGTGGCAAGTCCTCGATTTTTAAATTAGTTACTAAGATTGTTTGATTTGTATTTCACACCTCATAAATGGTCTCAAAGTTGACTGAGTCTTATTAGTATAGGGATTCACTCTGCTTCCAAGCAAAGCTATTATCTACCAGGCAACATGTTGATCTGCACTCCCTTCCAGAAAATGTTTGTGGTTATATATATGATTTGTTTTAATTTCTAAGTATTCAAGAGATTAACTCCCAAATTCGACTTTATCGTTCGTTGTCGGCATGAACTGATTTTACGGATTACCTTAAACTCTGAACAATGAATTTCCCTTTGACCGTTCGGGAGACTAATAATTTTATCGCCATTTGAGAAGATCTGAACAGAAATCCCATCTGGATAACGAGATTCCTCGACAATTTCTGGTAGATCTGAAGATTTTTTTGAACTCGGCTCACGTCGATGTGCAGTCAGTAGAGACAATTGCTGGTGTTGAGAATTGGAGAAAGTTGATGTGGGCATCATTTTTTGGGGATAGTTGATTTCCCTTCGACCGCTATTGAAATTAAAGATCCTGTTATAAAAACTTCGACAAATTCAAAATGTGCTATCTGATCCGATTGATACGAGAAATTGATTATAACTTTCAAATTAATGATATTGCGTTTACCAGATGATACTAGATCTAGGCTCGTATCCTGTTATAGATTAAATCATCAAATAATAAATCGTTGACATTAGAAAAATTGGAATGTTTTCCATTCCAGAATATTTGCAACGACAAAAGTGTTCATTCATAATAGCATTTAAACTTATATTGTCAGGTTTGGTTGATTGATCTGAAAGATCAATCCAGTTATATCTATGGGTTTCGAGCTCTAAAGAATTGATCAGAAGAATAAATAAATGAAACTTACTCATTGTATACTATTTCTTCGGTTCCGTCAAGTTTCGTTGTTTGTACTGTGCCATCAGCTGCATATTTGTAAATCTAAAAGAGAAATGGCATGAATCAGAATGTTCGATTAAAGGTGTGTGTGGGGGGGGGGGGGAGAAGGGAGAGATTGCGAGTCTTTGAAGGCGAAATGCCAAAGTTGGCTAAAGGAGGCCGACCACATTAGAAGTAGACTCTCAACTTTATCGGGCTAAAGAGAAGTGTACATGTCCACGCTCAAATTGATCAATTAACCGAAACTGGGAGGAAAGCGAAGTCATTGACTAGATCAGGGAATATGGTCACTTTCATCGTACTCACTCTAAATAGTTGCTTCCTCTTACACTTTGCAACATTCGGACCCCTTTGTCCCATTTTCCGTTTTTCATACATCTTTCAGTGAATTATACCCTTTCATATGTACTTAACTTATCCAAATGATGAGCATCAAAAATCTACTGAGACTAAGTTATCTACATTGTGAAAGAGTTTACGATATATCAGAAGGTA
>UZAE01012568.1:0-19957 GCA_900617975.1 Rodentolepis nana | reverse complement strand
TTAAAACAGTTAGAATAGGACCTTAAACAATAACCAGTCTTTAAGAGCGAAGAGAGTTCACTCTTACTAGATACATATAATTAAATTAAGACTCACATTTCTGTGAAGCTTGTTAGATCCATTGAGTGAGCGATTAGCCCTTTCCTCGGCAATTGCATTTTGCATAGCCAAACGAGATTCCTCCAGCCTCTTGATACGCTCCAAAAGCTCATTCTTCTCTGTGGTAAGCTCTTCTATACGGAGACGTTGTCTACTAAGTTGGTGCTGGAGACGTGTTTCTCTTTGTGCGGCCTCAGCTTTTTCATCGCTCAACTGGTCAGAAAAAAAACGGACATTAAAGGAGGTTAAGCGTCATTTAATCCTAAAGAAAAACGGAAAATATTGAATAAATCACGAAAATCATTGGATAATATCGGTTGAAAACCTGTTTAAGACCGTAGAATGATTAAATTTGGTTTGAACTTTGACACCTGTATTATTTGAGAGGAACATTCGCAAATGTTTCAAATTCTGTAGGTTGAAAACTTCTGAGTTCCCTTTGACCTCTCCTCATTAAATCTAACATTGGAAACTTTACAACCATCTCCCTCTCTATAATTACCTCTCTGATAAGAGTCTTCAGTAATATGGGAGTGATCATTTCATTCATTTCTCCGCTAATAAAAGTGTATCCGTTTTACTAATCGCCATGGCGAACAAAAATTTTGTTTAAAACTTGAAGACTCTACACTTAGCAAAATCATATACAACTAGTATGATACCAAAGAAACTTATGTTGGTACCTGCTGCTTTAGTCGTTCAATCTCTTCCCGATCGCGTTTCTGTGGCATTGTGTGCAAACTCTTTTGGTAATCTGAAAGGACTTTGCGTTCCCTCCTTCAAGGCAAAAGGAAATAGCATATTAATAGAAGAGTTTAAATGTGCTACGAGAGAAAATTAACATACTTGAGTTTACTGATTTCATCCTGCCGATAGGACTCAAACTCCTTCATTGTAGTCTCCTTGAACTTCTCGAATTCTTTCTTTTCCTTTTCAAGAGCCGAAAGTGCCTGAAGTTCAAAATATATTTTACTATTATGTTAAAAATTGCAAGTTTCTTAAACACAATAAATTGCAAATAATATTGGCTAAATCTGGATGGATAAATAAAATATGGGGGAGTTATGAGAAGGTAATGGTGGACTCTGATCGATAAAATTAAGCTTGGTTGGAAGGTGAACTAATGGTCTGGCATGCACCTGAAGTTTAACATCAATGTCACATCAGTAGCACGCTACTTCCATGCCATAGCCACAGCAGGTGTCCACTTACACTGGACTTGCTTTAAATATTTAAACCCTTCATTGTTCATATGTGTAATGATAACGAGAATGGTTAGCTGGAACCCACCTGAATCATGGAAGAGAGCAACTTGTGCTATGATGCTTTGCATTGGCCATCAAAAACATGAAGAATTCCAATGACGATTAAAAGGCTGTTATGCAGAAAAAAGGTATTGGAGCATCGTGGCAATTGCATTTATGGCCTTGCCGCAACAATTAACTGAACGCTTTAACCTCTATCAAGAAGATTGGACGCAAACAAGACTTTTGCTGCTACAAGCCCACACAAGCGTTACAACGGCCAACTTCACACATAGAAAAGGCATACGAAAATAGGCTGATAAAGATAAGGAAACATGGGGACAAAGTGAAACAGCCAGTTGAGGCATAATCAGGTTCTTGCCCGATGGGGGGAAATTTTTGGCAAGATCAAAAAAACAGACGCACAGAGAATAAGAGATGGTTTAAGTTGCTACAGCCCAAAGGACACTCCTCGAGTCATGCAGACAAAATTTCCCCTGCTGCTTCCCACCTGGAATCTCTGACTACTGTGGCTGTTAAGCCCTGGATAATTAGCGAACGGGATCAATATTGGATCATACGTATGGAACAGAAAGATTCAGCTCGACGCCAAAATGACTGACAGCTGTCAATAAAGACATTAATTGTCGTGAGAGTACTGCAAAATTTAATTATTAATTAACAGAATGAAGATAGTTAGTAAGACTCTTGGCAAGGTAAGAGTAAAATCAGCTATACTAGGTTGCTAGGATTGTGACTGTAGTAGAGGTCAAAAGCGATAATTTTTTAGTCACTGCCTTTCCTCTCTCCATGGGATCAATGCAACCATAGCACATTTCATGACATTTTTGAAAACGCAGAGCAACGAACTCAAAGCAACAACGTACGAAAATGGCAAGAAACTGAACTGTAAGTGGGAGCTTATTCCAACCTCAACATCTCAATAACCCTCTTTGATTTTAGGCCCACTAAGGGTGCAATTTTCGACTCCCATCTAACCCTAATCTGTGATGGACAGGTCTGCATCTCCTCGATCGGCCCGTTGGTAACGTTTTGGTTTCTGTTCAGTTCACTTGGTGGGCAACAAACCAATGAAATCTGACTTGACATTCGTGAAGGTTGAATGATATGTCACCACCATCATTATATTTTCGTTTGCTGTGAAGGAAGCTGCCCATAATACCGATCTATCAAAATGACACTTCTATAATGCACCGTATTAGCATTACACATCTAATTGTAGAAATACGATTAAATAATAAATAGCCTGGCCCCGCTTTATTAATAACTATAGTGCATAACTCACTTGTTCCTTTTCCGTTCTTAGTCTGATCAAAGTACCGGTTTCAGCATTGAATCTATTCACTTCAGCTTCCAAACGGGCGATCCAAACCTTGACGGACGTTGATGATTTATCAAGTGGTTCTTTTTCGAACTAAAAGATTGATGGGCGAAATAACACGTTTTATTTATTAAAAGTGTCTATTCGGCATATTTTATAGATAATAACTTGCCGAATTTAAGGGCAAATCAACACAGTTTTCCTTCTCATTATGGGATTCGGAAGGCTCCTCCGGAATATTAAATCGAACTGAGGGTAGGGACTTTTGCTTACAGTGAGTTGCATCTTCTGAGGCTAGGTGAAAATGAATTGATTGACATAAAACAATGGGAAATGTGTGCTTATCTCTGCTATGCTGAAACGTATCTGATAATCTCGTTTACCTGTCATTAAGAGCAAGTGGGTAAGAATGAAAGTAGGTGGCCTGACCAACCCATAATAAAAGTAAGTAACCAACCAGCTCTGAATATATTTGAAATGCAACTCACAGGAATCAAGTCAAAAAATTTGAAAATCAGTACACATGCACAATGAACTCCGTCCCTTGTTAAAAAGCAGACAATGACAAACGTATAAAATTTGAGTAAGTTAAGATTTCTCATGTAGTTCCTGCGTTGCATTCTTACCCGTCTATTTTTTAAATGCCTCAATATGATTAAGGCTTTTTATATCGGGTAATGAAAGAGGTCCAGAGCATACAGTTGCAGGTGATCAATCTTTGATGCGAAATCGGAGTTCGAAAGTAATCATTGGGAGATTTAAATGCTGAGTGGCAGATAAATGAACATTAATCAAACAGGGAAACTCCAAAATATATTATTTATCTATGAAATGAACAAAGATGGACTTATATTCCAGAATTAACTAATATTAAATTGCTCAATGTATTACATGTACGATTGCATTAAAAAATTACCAAATACAAGCTTAATTTTAGTAAAATTACACTTAGACGAAACTAAATTTCCTTCTTCCTCCCATGGTTCCCGATCTTCACTTTCCACGGAAGTTGAATCGATAGCGGAAAGGTGAGGTTTTGTGGTACGCATTGAAGAAAAAGTAATTCGGCTTACATGTCCAAAACTAAATCCTCCGCCAGAACTACTAAAATAAAACGGAAGCTATAAAAACTGCTTGACTTATGTAAACTGAGTTGAGACAAAACCCACTTATTCATAAATTCTCCGTTGTTATTCATCTGCTTGCAATTAGTAAATGCACAATCTATCGAAGATTTTTCAGCAAAATCGCAAGTCGGCGGTGCTGCATCCAAAGTATTCAACTGATTTTCTGTAAGACGTTCCAACATTTCAAATTCTTCTAATTCTTTTTCATCTCCAGTGGTATTTAAGGCATTATTGGAATTAATATATTTCTCATTTCTATTGAGACATGACGAGTTCGAGAGACATTTCATAGGTTTGTGTGTGTCTTGTGCAGAATCGCAGGAATAAATATTAACAAACGGTGTAAAGCCACTTTCATTTTTACATTTAATTTCATTACAAGCAGGATTAAAATTTCCAGATGACTTTTTCTCATTTTCGTTCGAGTTTAAACCCGATTTTCTGGAACTGTCCACATTCGCAATTATATTATTTGAAGGCGAACGTAAGCGAGAACACCAAGCAGCTCGGCCCTGATTTTTCCGCAGAAATGGTCTCTTTATTTTCACTGAATCACTGCCTCCGACGAGAGCACTTGTAACATTCACCTAAAAGTCGTGAATAATTAAGCACAATCATTAGACAATTAAGATAAGATTATTAATATCTTTGACAATATTTTCAAGTTTAAACCTAGGAAGTATTAGTTATCATTTACCTTTCCATTGAGGCAATTTTTAATAATGGGTTGACTAGAGGAGGAATTCGGATTAAGACGCTTTTCCATCACAAAGCTTTTTAATGTATCCTCGGGTGCATAATCTAAATGAACACCAGAACGCGACAGAGGGCTATTATCTGGGCTTTGAAACCCGGATGTCATCATTTTAACAAAATTTTCAGCACATTGACACGATAACACGTAACAAACCTAACTCGACCGCAAAGAAAGTTGCGTATTTAAACATGTTCTTGCTTGCAGAAATATTTTTGTTATCCACTATTATTAAATTTTCCGTTGTTTTAGTATATAAAAATTCTAAACTAATCAATCTTCGCTCATAATTGAAATTATTATACCTGTTAAATGTTAAAACACCCCACATTTTACTTTTTGCCATTCCGTTCTAAATTTCAATTCTTTTACATGTTACTAATAAACTTGCATCCTTATCACTCCTTAATTATATTCATAGGTCATTCTGATCCAATTTTTTTTCAATATATCCTATGACAATGAAACAATCAAAATTTTATTACCGTTCAAATAATTACATTTTATAATACTTTTCGAAACTTCCACAATCGAATAGTTTTTCCCTCAAGGAAGTGAGTGATTATGTTATGTATTATATTCTATTTCCTCTGCACTATTTCATTTAGATTTGATCTAACAAAAGGTCAAAAATTTCAGTCGAATTTAATTGATCTAGAGTATTCAACTTTCATGGGAATATATATAGCTACATTTTGTTAAATGTCGATGAATCTGGAAGCACTCACAGGTTAATAAATGAATGCCTCCGAATTTCTTAAGATTACATAAATCCTTTGTGATTACTTTAAATTGACGAAATTATATTTATGTTCGATTGCCAAGTATATTATCCAAATTTTATCCTTTGATATGCCAAAAGCATTTTGTTCTTTTAAGAAGTAAATATTCTGAACATTCAGCAGCTCACTTCCAAGTGTCGAAAGTGTTCTCTAAGAGCTCCGAAGCTCTACTCATTACATTTCTTTCATCTTGGCGCATTGCATTTCAGGAAGCTCAGTGATATGTCATTCACATTCCGGCTTCTCTTTATTTAAAAGATTAGGTCAAATATAGTATGTTATTACATTAGGCAATAATGCACGTATGAACAATCTACCCTGTAAGAGAAGAAAACTCAACGCGAAAAATCGAAGCACACATTTGCTGAGTCAGGGGTCATGTGGAGATACTGATGTCCAAACGAACTGGGCAATCCCAGCAACCAATGTGGGTAGCTTTAAGTATATGCTAAAGTGTTACATTCGGACACACCGCTTTACTTTTAGAGAAATCGATGAACTTAACCAAGGAAGCCAAAATATAAGGCTTTGTTCCCAAGCTAAGCGAAAGTAGGTCCATAGCTTTTGGCGTACGTAAACATCACAAGATAAAATGCTCATCGGAGCACTTCGCAGGGTGCGGCCAAACGTCCAAAAAAACTGGTCAGATATGCAGCTATTAAAATTTGTTAAAATCACGCTAGATTTATCTGATAACTAATCATGTTCAACGATACAAGAAAATCAAAATGAACTCGAAAGAGATTTATAATATGATAATCGATTCCAGTAATTAGTCCAAATCAAATGAACCTAAGTTAATTGAAAAAACGAAAATTACCAACTTATCGACAATGTAAATTTATTTACACATACGGAAAAATATTGAATAAAAACGAGTGATATAAGGACTAAATATCGTACAGGTAAAAATTATGATGTGGAGATTTGGATAGATTCATCAACCTCCTCCTCATACTGTTCAGCATGGCTCATGTTTACCGCAGGAACTTCTGACGTCAATTCGGCCACAGCTGCTGTGGATTCATCAACCTGTTGATAAAAATAAAAAGAAACTTGTTCGCATTAAGCCTATCTACATTTCAAAAGAACGCAGAAATAAATATTACTTCTGTAGTGTTTTCAACGTGGCTTATTACTACAGTAATGTCTTCTCGAACATCTAATTAGAAAAAAAGCAAATCAGTGCAAATATTGAAATAGAAAGTAAGAAATCATAGTGAAATAATACCTTGATGAGAATGAGAATCTGCTTCAAGAATAGGGTAGAAAAGACAGCCTGAGATTTTCGGATCAACTGGGGCAGCGATAATAGCAGCTGCGGAGGGTTGAATGGGAACATTGTTTGCGGGTTGGGAGATTTGCTGGAAGGTACTGGATGTGAAGAGACGGTGGGAAAGATAGGAAGGCATATTACCGAGTACAACGGTAAATGAAGGCGGAAAAACTGAAGGAATATTATCGCCTTCAATAAGAGCGGTTGCACCTTTACCAAGTCTTGAAGTTGGAATTTTTGGCAGTGTGCTCAACCGAGCTTCAAATTCAATAACAGAGTTTTCTTGGTCATCTAAAATGAAGAATAAATTACAAAATATAAATTAAAAAGAAAGCAAATAAAAGAAAATAAGCTGTAGACTAACTTAAAGTGTTATCGTTATTTAGAGGGGTTCCGTCAAGTATTAAATTACCAGCTCCAATTTTATAGTCAGGTAATTGTTGAGAATTTTGTAGATTAGCTCCAGAAGATGGCGAATTAGAAGTAGCCACGGCGGCTAAATGATGCATTAAAAAATAATATTCGCCTAAAATTAACGAAGATATAAAAAGGGTATTACAAAACTAAGAAAAAAACTAAAACTCAAGATATTTTGCTCCTGAAAGTAAACCACTAGTATAAATAGCTAAATAGACATGGAATAGATCAAAACAAGTACACATTACTACCGAATATAATACTCAAAAACGAGTAAAACGAATCCGCAAATTCGAATTAATCACCGAACGAACGATAAAATAAAGAAAGTCTTGCGTTCTGGGCAAGTAACTATATTAAAAGTGTACATGAAAGATTGCTTTTTTTGATTTGAAATAATGCACTTTTATATAATTTTTCTGCTAATTAATGATTTATCATTGATGTTCTACCGACGGAAACTAATGATCAATTGAATAATCGATATTGCAAAAGCTCCAAAGTACGAACTATCCAAAATAATTTGGAACAAATCATATTTTGGAAATCATTACTACTTAATTAATGCATAATTAGCCGTTATCATGAAAATTTTTTTCGACTAATGAATTCTAGTGCATAAAAAGTTTACAGTAATATTTCATATGGTTTAACTTACCTTAGTTTTATTCTTTCAACATACTGCATAGATATAGGCATATATGAGTCATATATAGCCAGTAAAAATTTTGATAATTTTTGCCTTAATTAAATATTTGTTTTAATTTACCTAAATTGTTACGAACTGGTTGTTATTTATCTCGGGCTGCCGTAGTGTTATATTGATGCTTGTTTGCATTACCATATAATACTTAGTTCAATTCTTGAAAAATAACGACTTGGGAATATTATCCTTGTTAAAGTTAACATTTATTATCTCAGGATCGAGTTCGTATCGAAACCGTGTTAAATACTACCTGTTATGAGCTCTCGTCGCGTGGACATTCGGTGCGAAATAATTTATATTTTTAATATTTTTATAGTACAACTAGGAAGGCCCGACCTATCTCAGAATCCATCTCAACGCCGTCTTCGAATACTAGAACCCGGTATGAATCATTATTTCATTGCCACTCTATATTATCAATATTGTTAATTAAGTGCTTATCTTAATTTACATGTAGTTCGGACGTTCAAGCCCCGCAAAAAAATGCAAGGAAAAAATCTGGTAAACTATCTAAGGCACCTTCATCGAAGAAGGATGATTCTACTTCGAAGCCCGAACAGCTATCTCCTAATTTCGATGCGCAGATGAAATCTCGTCGTCGGCGTGCAGATACTTCTGACTATATTCGTCGTCGATTCCTCTATGATGACAATGAGGGCGAAAATTCGAAGGAAAAATCTAATAAATCGAAGACCTCTAAATCTCTGAAGCGTGTTTCATCCCATGAAACTAAATATCGAACTTCTCCTTTGGCTCTAATGGCTGCATCATCAGCTAACTACCAGAGGAATCGAAAGAAAAATACCGACAGAAGTCCTTCGCCTGTTCGTTCGCGGTCCCCACGAGGTCGCAGGGGTAGAAGACCAAGAGTATTTTCTCCAGATATGGGGGAATACTCTGAGGACAATTTGTCAAATTATGATGTAGGAGCTTCTGGCGATGAAGAATTTTCTGAAGGTATAGAAGGAAGAATATCCGAAAGTTATTCGCATCGTCATTCACGAGTTGAATATGATGAAAACACTCAATTAATAAAACCAATGTTTCGAAGGGTTCAAAAGAGAGATTCTTATCGTACTGAAGATTTTCATTCCGAGTCACACCAGGTGTGGTTATCTTTTTATTTGTGATTTTAAATTGTATCTGTTATTTGAAACTTTGTTGATGTTTAGAATTATGAATCCAACATTCCGGATTTAATTTTCGATGATGGGATACCGGATTTTACTAGACGTCGTGGACCAATATCTTTAAGTCGACGTGTCCGTCATCGTATCGTTCCTCGAACGTCTCTATCAAGGGATGTTAATAAAGAAATGCCTGATTATAATGAGAGTGAATGCAAGTGGTTTTGTTTCGTTTTATATTTCAATTTTTATTGCTTATTATTCATTACCATACCTATTAATTATAGATTACGATATGGCTGATTCAGATCCTGATTTCAGACATCAAGTTCGTGGTAATTTCCCCCTTGATCATAATATCTCTATGGAGGATTCTAGCCGCTTGGAGGTTGGTGATTGGGGCGGACATATTGCGGGTATTGAATCAGATGACCTAAATTCGAACAATAGGCAAGCCCCTGTGGAGATTGAAGACTTTGCTGGTGATTTGTTGCCACAAACTGCTACAAGCTCAAATTGCCCTCCATCTTCGGGTAGTAGTCGTCGAAAATCCCCAGTTCGTCCAATGCAGGTTATTCGTAATGAAATTCCTCTATATCACTCGGAGAATGGGGGTAATCTTGGTCATTCTTCTGGTGCGAATCTTATTCAACCTACTAGTACAGCTTCTGCTGGTTTAGTGGATTTATGTGCAGCTGCAGTTCTCGATTCATCAGGTCAGACCAGTGTTCCAGCCTCCCAAACTTCCACTCAGATTCCCATCTCGAATGTTCAGGCTTCTTCTGTGCAACCAATCATCGCAAATGCTGCTCAGTATTCTCTTATTAATCCGGGATTGGTTTCACTTCAGACAGACGGTATGTTTTATTATATTATAAAACTTTAATTATTATTTGCTTTTGTTTAGGTGTTTTTTATTTCAGGTCGAGTATTTGTAGATACTAGTGTTAGAGCCCCAATAACTGGGTACACTATCACTTCAACTCCTCCGATGTCTAAGATATCATTAATGCAAGGGAGAATAAATTATGGAACACCACAAAATGCTTCTAAAAGTAGATCATCCACTTCATTAGCAGCTTCCTCTAAAGGTGGGGGTTTGTCAAATTCTTTGGCGAATTCCAGTACTAGGCGTCGTCCAACAATTCTTAAACGCAAGGAAGTACCCCCAACTTCAAGTACTATTGCGCCACCGCCTCCACGAAAAGCTTCACCAGGTTTGTTTGCAGAATGATTTGATTATGAATCTTTCGGTTTTTAGCCAGAATATAATTTTTGTGCGCTTTGTTCATTTTAGTTAACCGTCCACCGCCACCACCTTTCATGCGTAATGCATTGAGAAATATGCAGACATCGCCTCTTATTTCCACTCTGCAGCGTTCTGTCCGACCAGTGACATACACCATAGTTTCACCCGGACAGGCTGGTGGTATTTTTACTGTCACCCCGACGTCTAATCTTCAGCAATCCTCCACTCCATCCGCTAGTTCTCAGACAGCTAGCTCACGTCTTTTTGGTACCAAACGCGCTTCTGCGGGTTCAATTACCGAAGTGAGGCCTATTCCACCTTCACAGTCTAATGTTGCTGTGATTTCCTGCCTACCTGCTCAATCGATTGTCAATCCTTGTAGGCTATTGTCGAGTTATCTTGATTTGAGATTTTGCTCTTGTTAGTTTGTGTTGAACGTTTATGAGTTTTTGTGTGATGCGTTTTAGCTGTACGAAGGTATTATATTATTAAAACTCCTAATCAAGTACGTTTGCTCTTAAGTTGTGAGAGGATTGCTTGTTTATCTGTTGTTATGGCTTTGCGCTCGTTGGTACTCGATTTTTCCTCTTCTAGCCTATAGAAACTGCGAATAAAGAATACGAGCATGGGTACTCAGAGGTGGTTCCAGGTATTCCTACGAACGACTCTAAAACAAGAAAATGTTCCTGATGATGTAGACGGTCGGTCCAAAAGTTCCCTTTGAGAACAAGAGAGTATTTAGATAAAGCGCGTCTTTTAACTGTGTAAATACTTATTTACTGCTACTTATTCGTTTCCTTTTTTGTACACACCTATACCGTCATCCCCATTTCGCATCCACTTTGCATCCTTTATAACTTACATTTATTGTATACCACTTCTATTTTTGGTGTAAATAAGTAATACATGTACATTTCAGCTAGCAGAAATTCTGTAAGGTCTTACCACCGTCATTTTAATAATAAAATTGGTCATGTTATTTCTCAAATTTAAAGGTATTAATTTTATTTTGTCTAATTGAGTGAATTTAAAATGGGTTGGCGTATTCGTAATATTAGGGCTGCACCATATGACTGTCGGAGAGTAAAAAAATGCGCGATTCATGACCTTCGGATTTAAATAATTCAAACAATTTCATTCCCATGTATATTGATCTCTTACTTCATAGGAACGCATAAAACGCATTAGGATTACTTTTTACCATACTGAAGAAGAAACTCGACAAAAATGATTTAAAAGATACCCTTAAATTAGTTTCGTCTTCTTTGTTAAAATTTTATGAAATCCTAAAAGGCAAACGCATACATCTATGGAGAAATTACATTTTTTGGGCTTGGTTTCCTATTCGGGAGACTATATCTGTCACTCAGTCGCTTTTGAAATTTATTTTATTTACCATGAATGCCATGGCTCCGAGTAGTCATTACGATAAATTTCATTTTATGCTAACTTTTCTATATCGATGACTCGCATGTATTTCTAGGATTCCAAGTTAAGGAAGTTATTTAAATTTTCAGTTTCTGGCTTTAAAATACTTCAAATGCCTCTTAAGATGGAAATTAAAGTTTGATGTAGAGTATTTTAATGAAAATATACCTTTTTAGTAATAATGGCATTATGTAATTAGTAATATATTTTTAATTAGCATCGTTTTTTATTAAATTCTGCTGGTTTCAAAGCCTTTATTTTCTTTAAAATAATATTTAAAGTCGTGTTTTTACTTTCCAAAGTGGACATCGATTTCGTTCGAGATATACCTGCTCATTAGATGACAGATATTTCACACATACCTGTAGATTTGGCTTTTAAGTTGTATAGCCATGCTGCTAGGCGTTCTCTTGGTCAACGAATCATGCATGGCTTCTCAGTTTCACTTATCTCCTCGATGGTTAAGTTGATTTTTCAGCGGCACCAATTCAAAATGGTAAATCAGAAAGTCTTATGGGATGTTGCCAGTAACAGACCTTCCTACAAACCACTAATAACAGTTTCAAACCATCATTCGTGCCTGGATGATTTTATTCTCTTTGGAAATGCTCTTCCATTTAGCATTCTTTCTGATGGTACGTCTCTCAGTAGTGTATTAACGTTGTAGCTGATAGATTTAGATGGGTATTAACCGCTGTTGATATTTGTTTCCTGAATACTCCTTACTCCATCTTCTTCGCATCTGGAAAAGGGATTCCAGTTTGGAGACGTGTTCGTGATCCTAAATCAGGAAAGATAGTCTTACCTGGTTTTGGCGTTTATCAACCCAGTATGGATTTTTCCCTTCAGTTGCTGAATTCGGGATTTTGGATTCACTCATTTTCCCAGGTTCGGTCGTCATTTATTTCCTTAGTAAATACGTTATCAGGGTCGCGTAATTATGCCACATGAACGAGATATGGAAACTCAGATTCGACTTCGATGGGGTATTGGTCGGTTACTTGCTGATGCAAAAGTGGATCCAATTGTTCTGCCTCTTTGGCACTGCGGTATCGATAATTTAAGTCCTTGCAAAGAGCCCTACGTACGCAATACGATTAGAGGCGTTTTTGGCCCACGGTTAGCTGTTACAGCGTTCGCTGGCGAACCGTTTGAAGTTGGTCATTTGGTTCGAAATTCAAAGTGTACTGGTCCCGACCTTCATGCTCGACTCACTGAAATTGTTCAGCGCGAATTATACAAGCTAAAGCCTCTTGCGGAGTATGAGCATGCGAAACACACTTTCTCTTTGAAATAGCGATGTATTTTCTCTTAGGACGTGTGTAGTTTTTTTCTATTTCAATTGGTTGTGTATTATTAGATTGTTAATAACCATCTTACTATTTATTTATCCTGTATTTTTTAATAATTATAAGTTACATACTCTAATCTGTTGAGAGTTTTTACAACAATCCAGGAATAATGTTTCGAGTTACCTTTATTAATCAGCTCTAACCAGATTGTATAGTCAGCTCGTGCTCTAAATTTTCTATGTAAATTAAATTCGTGGTCTCTGTTTTGACAGTTATTCGCTCTAAAAGGGCAAAGCTGATTGGTAAGAAGGTATCGAAGTCGAGTTCTTTCGTAAGGTCATTGAAGTGTAATTAATTACTTCTCAGGTAAGTGCAGACATAAATTCTAGTGGATTGGTGGGCATTGGCTCCAAAAGTTTTACTATTTTATTTGATTTAAAGGCTAATTATAAGCATTATTTGGCCAAAATATCAAACTAAGCTGTATATTTGGCAGTAGTTAATTTGGTTTCCTTCATCAATGTTTTAACATGAACTGAGCATAGAAATATACTACTCATTCTTAAACGATATCCTTGATGAACTATTGATCGTAAGGCGATGGTGAATCAACTGGCTTGCTGGGAATTTCGTTGCACGTTATTATTTTCTCGCAGTTATTTAAAATTAGTAAATTTTACCTATAATCTTTGCATTATTCCACCTCTATACGCACAAATGGCTAGATAAAATGCTGTAAGATTTTACAATCAGTGCAAAATTTAATAATTATCGAGTGATATTGTTTTTCTCGTCGTTATCTTAATAGTTTTTTTGGCAAATAAAACATTCTCCCATTTTGAACTTGTAGTGTGTCCCACAAACTACCGGGCAATTCCCCAATTTTCTGAAGAATAACATTTCCTTTTCGCGTACTCTTAAGTCATCAATATTTAAAAATTTGTAGCTTTCCTTTCCGCGTGTCTGATGCTCTACGAAACAACTATTTTTGCAACAATATTGCTCATTTTAAATAAGTAGGAATAAACGTGACTCGCTACTGCATATTTTTGGCAAAATAGTACCTACTTATATGGCACAAGCGGCACTCACTTTATGATATATCGAATTTTTCTGCAGTCATATTAATTTATCATTGATGCTGCCTTAGTAAAAAGGAGCGAATGGCCTAATCGCGCAGAATTTGCCTTTTATTGGTATTTTAATTTCGTTAAAAGTCGGTTCCCTCTATTGGCATAGCCCAGGACACAAATTGATGGTCAGTAGCTCTTGTCACTCTGATGCAGCGACGATTTGTAAAGTATTGACAACCTATCAATGTAGAGAAGCGTCAATTGAAGCTGCTGGTAGATAATAATTAAGCTCCAAAGTGACATTTAGACTGTCAATAGTCGATGCGTGACAGAATAGATCTATTCATCCACTGAATATTGAAACAAAGCTCAGCTCACTTTACGTAAGATACAGAGCAATAGGGGGTGGTTTTATTATCGCCCTGATATGCTTTTATAGTCCAAGAACTTCTTGAACTACCACGTAGAAACGCTGAACTATCATCTCTCCTATGAAAGAAACAGTCGAACTCATACAACTGAAAATGCCATTTATGTACAGTTTCAAAGGACCAAGTTGATCTAGTCAGTCGAGACCAAGCAGGTTAAGTTGAGAGTCTGCCATATAGACCGCGGTTGAAAATCCACTGTCCTGGTAGGTCAAGTTGGAGCTTGATTTCCTTGGCAGTTTGACAGACACGCCGCTAGCATTGGTTGTAGATGAGATGATTGTCTCTGTGGATTGAGTTTATTTATTTCAAATGGCTGGCGTTATGATAGGTATCATTAGCCCTTTAGTTGACTTCGGGCTTCACAGAAAGGAAGAGGAACATCAAAGTGGCAAAAAGTCGAGAGGGGGACTTTTTTGCCGTAAGAGTATACGTTGCCCAGGGTGCACCATGTGGAGGTAAGTCTATCGTACACCCCTGGATCGAGATTATAATGAGTTCTGAAACGATATCTAGTTGTAGACAAACATGATTACCGTTGATTTGTTAATTTATATATTTCCAGCTTTGCATTGTATCGATAAGGATGGTAGATAATACTACTTTGGATCCAAAATAACCTGACATAGATCTGTAGTGTCTATTTTTTTAATCGAAAATTGGAACCACCTGCCCCTGATTAGTCTTGGTCATGTTATTGGTGGAGTATTCGGGAGTTCTATTGAGGCTTGTTGGCAACAGACTTCTTTAAATTTAACTTTATGGCACTACTATTTGAAAATAAATTGTTGAAGGAAATGCCTTCCTCGGTAGCAAGTTCAGGTTGAGTGCAGCTTCTGTTCAACAGAAGGACTCGGGTATGTCAGAAGCTTTGACGATTGTGGTGTAGGGACAGACATTTTTACACCAGACATGTTGGCTCGGGGTTGGAAACATGGGAATTGAATCACACATGAGATTTGCCTCTTCCTCTAACCCCTTGTTATAGCTGCGCGTCGGGATGTCCCTCCGTTCACTTCCATAGACGATTCTAGGTGGTGGCCGGAATTGTTTGATGTTCAGAGATAAAAATAGGAAATTGGAACTATTCTGTTAAGTTGGTGAAATTTAGCTTGTTGCATTGAAAGTTCACAACTCCGCACAGTTATACAAGTCCTCGTAATGCTTGGTCACAAGTTCGAGGCAGTCAGAGGGAGAAGTTTTGGCCTCGAATTTCTACAAATGACCGGGGTAATCTTAGCGTTCTTTAATTTATCTAATTCCTTATATACAGGGCGAAATTTAGGTTTCGTTCACTTACAACAGGATCCAGATTCTTGGCAATACAACGAACCCTTGTTTTCCCATCCCATTTAACTAAATTCAATGTGAACACATATTTGTGTTTGTTTAGCTACAATCCGAAAAAATTGTCACATTCAGGATCATGAATGAACTGAGGAACATTTTAGTGAATCTACAGGCTTGGGAATTCTAATATATATACAATAATAACTAATAAGTTGAGGAAACATAGACGTAGTGGAACTGATAATTGGGAGATTTGCGGAACGCTTGATTTAGGCATTGGGGTAAAGTGCCAAAAAATTTATTTATTTCCCCGCACCTCTTAAAATAGCCTTATTACCCCCTTAAACCTAACTCAAACCCTTGAGGTTGATGATTTCACAGGTTTAATTGAAAATTGCAATTCTCTCAAATTCCCACCCATCAGCTATCCGCAGTTTTTGTACCTTTTACCAATTTTATAAAATATATAATTGATTAATGATAAAATAACCAAACATATGAAACTGTTGTTTTATTTTTTTTGAAAAATACATTTCTCACTTTTTCGACAGATTGTTAAACTTTACACTGAGAGCTTCACAAATTTTTTGTAGAAGTGCTGACTTAACAGTTTCATTTTTTATGCTAGTTTTACTCAATAGTGCTTGATGGTGCGTTAGTCGCTTCCAAGGTTCCGAGTTAATACTTTCAAAGCTTCAACTACTCAGGCTCGAGGAGGAAGCGAGAAGACCTGTTGCACTAAACTTCGACTTTTCCATTACGAAAGTAGCTTTAGTTACACATGGAATTGACTATGTGCTAAATGATTGAGTACTCGATCGATGGCTTTCTAACTTTTGGTCCTACACATTCAGGTCTGAACGTGCACTTTTTATAATCGATAATCTAGCGAAAGGATTGTGATTTGTTTCGGTTTTTACTGTTTCATCAATACCAATGTTGACTAAACTTTTATGTGTATAGCTTGAGATGGCTCTGTGAAAACAACTAATTACAATGTGTGGCCATGGAGTTAAAAGTAAGTTAACGACCATATGGGCTGGATATGCAAAAAAGAGTAGACCAAAGCTACTATATCCTCCCCATTTCTCTTTTAACTACATTTCACTGTCATTTCTAATCACAAGGAAGAACGAATTGTCTCAAAAGTGACTTTTAAGTACTGACAAGCCCCTACGTAGGTAGTAATTATGCCCATGTTGGCGCCATTTTGCAAAATAAGTAGTCTCAAAAGTAATTTGCTAGGTGACTCAGAGAAAGATATTCTTATAAGTTCTAATTGTTTGTGGCTTAGAAATTCATTGCATTTAGGATACATCGTGCGTAGTATGTTTGTTCCACTTAGGGTATTTGCCCTTTGAAGATTTTGATGTTTAGAAATCAAGAGCAATCGGTTTAAAAAGCGGGATCAAAGTTGAGAACATGTAAATTTCTTAACTATGGATTCAGTAAGAAGGTTTACAATATTTGATATCAGACATTGGCGAATCAGTGGACTAAGCATAGCACATGAGCATCTCTAACCCAATAGATTTTACGAAATGCCAACTTTAATTTATCACAAAGAAGAATATTTTTTGAGCGATCTACAGATGCTGATAGATATCGTGGGTGCGACACAAGTTCGAGTTAAAGGTCAAGTTGTATTTGAGTCAATTACGGTTACTTGATCGCAGACCATTTGTGACGTAGTCTTATTTGATAAAACGATTAACAGGGTCTGATTGACTGAAAATTGTACAGTAATTATGAAATTCTGATGAGAAGGCACATAAAAAAGTTTATCATAAATAATCAAACTGAATTATTTGCTATATGGTCATATGATGAACATCACTTTTCATTGAACGCTCCTTAACTCAAAATATCAAGTTAATTTTTTTTATTTCAAATGACAGGTGTTTTGATAGTAATCATTAGCTCTTTAGCTGACTTTGGGTTTCACAAAGAGGAGGAGGAACATTATAGTGAGAAAAATTCGAGAAGGGAAACAGAAGAGTGATTCAAAGATGTAAAAGAGACAGACAGACGCAAAGGCAGAGAAAGAGTAAGATGAGTACTATGAAGTGGTTAAATATGGCACACAGTTGGGCCATTGTAGTTTGAAGTCCGAAGTCAACTGCCAGTTAATAGACTTTTTTGCCGTAAGAGTATACGTTGCCCAGGGTGCACCACGAGGAGGTAAGTCTATGCATTATTCAGTCAGTGCATTTAACATCACCACCCACTGTTTGATGTATATCCAAATTCATGCCAATTTCTTCTGTTTCTATTCTAATAAAATGACAATTCGACGAATTAATTAACAATACTTGCGGTGATGACTCACATCTATGGAGACAGTATGCACAAAAATCGGACTGTTCTTTTTGCAACTTCAAATCGCCTGTCATACTCAAGTGGCGCCATCCTAGCCACAAACCGCGAGGAAATTCATAATTTTACCCATCAGCCTCCTACAAACATTTGGAGAAGGGAGTAGGGGCGGGGGAGGGGGAGGGGGAGGGGGGAGAGATGTGGTGGCTAAATCCCATAGTAATCCTTTCGACAACTTAACCAATCAGCGTTTGCATTAGTCTCACGCGCATCATAGGATACGACGCTCAGCGCCCCCTCCTCAATGCTTCCCCTTCCCCTTCACCCTCCATCCCCCCCTTCTCTATCCCTTTCCGAATTGGCTTTCCCAATCCTCCCCTTCCTCCTTATGATTTTGCAGCGTCTATTTCCAACACGCGAGTGTGAAGTGTGATTTTGAGGCATAATTCGAGTGAAAATAGCAGTAAGCATACTGGCAGACTTGAACTTTGAATCATACTATTCAGAATTCGATTCAAGTTAACTAATATAAAGTTGTGGATTGATGACTGAACTAGCATTAATGCTCTTGATTAGTGAAACGTTATAAGCTAAATTAATCTGTTCACGACTTTTCTTAAATATATTCTTTAAGAATAAGTAAATTAACACAAGACGATACGATATTGCTATTAGGGGAATGTAATAGTATGTATGTATTTTTGGAAGCACTTTTGTCATTTTAACGACAAAAAGAGACAGTTAGTGATGTGAACAGGCATCAATAAGTTTTTAAGTTCCTGACTCGATAGCGTGAATTTACTTAAGAGCTCAAGAGACCAAACTCGAAATGCTAGTATTGGTTCATTAAAATACGTTTACCTGCGATAGACGTACTTCCACGTGGTGCGCCCTACGCAGCATATACTCATACGGCAAAAAAGTCCATAAAAGGCAGTTGGCTTATGACTTCAACTACCAAGACCCCACTGTATGTCATATTCGACCGCTTCCACAGTGTTCACCTTACCTTTTGCTCTGTCTCTTGCATCTGTGTATCACTCTTCTGTACCCCCCCCCCCCTTCAACCTATTTGCGCCCTTGTTGCTAATCCCCTTCATGAAGCCCGAAGTCAACTACAGAGCTAATGATAACTATCATATAGCCTGCCATTTGCTATAAATAAATAAATAAATAATCTTTAATCCAATACGGGCCGGATGGATTTTCACAATGGAAGTAATCGCTCAGTTTTGTGGTAAATGGATTATTAGGGGTAGACAAAGAACTCGAGGAAACAAAGATCTAACAAATATTTGAAATCATAAATTGAAGTATCGAGAAGGTACAATTTCTTGAAACCTTCTTGATGGTGAAAGAGATAAAATGGAAGCTGTCTAATCAACTATTCATTTCTTTATTCTTCGAACCAGTTCTGGTCTATCATATCTAGGCAATAGATCAGGCAATAGTAGACACCAGATGTCTTAAGGCTGCTAAGATTTTATTACTTCAAGGATTAAAAATTGTGGGTTTATAGGGAATATTTTTGGCCTGTGGAGTACGCAATCAACCCACACGATTAAACTGCGAACCCAAACATTTTGGAGGGTGCGGTCATGCGTGTAGTGGACTGCTCAGATAGTCAGCTATTAATGTTCATTCGAATTATGTTAGATGTATATGATAGTTAACCACGTTAGCTGATATCCTAATTCTCAATAAACGATTCACTCGCAATACGTCTTCCATCTCAATATCATTGCGAGAGTTCAAGTCAGGGAGCCTTTCTAACAAGGAGAAACTGCCATAGAGATCGCTGATAATAAGTCAAGGGTAAATTTTTTAATGAGAAAATGAATTCCTCCCATTATTTGTCAATAATTTCCATATAGAGCGATGAAAATATACTTGGAACACTTTTTAAACGGTTCACCTTTAGACACCATTTAATGGGTGATTCTAGAAGAAACGTTGTTTACTTTAAGAAATGATATATATATATATATATATATATATATATATATA
>UZAE01012567.1:0-36953 GCA_900617975.1 Rodentolepis nana | reverse complement strand
GTCTTGGGCGAAAACGGCCACTTTCTGTTTCGTTGATCTTTGCGGCCTAAAACCGGCTTGTTCACTCTAAAGAATATTGTTTTTCTCAATAATCAGGTCAGTCACCTGTTAACAATTCTTTCCATAGGTTTAGCCAGCACGCTTGTGAGGGAGATCTATAGTTGTCAAAGGGGGTCTTTGCCCTTTTTTAGTACTGGTATTACTGGGCAACTTTCCATTGGTTAGGTACGAGACTGGTCTCCCAGACTTTGTTGTATCGTTAGCATGGTTTCCTTGGCTTTTGGCCCCATTCTAATTAGAAATTCTGGATAAATACCGTCTTCGCCAGGTCTTTTTGCACTTTAGCTGTTTTATCGCAGCATTAAGTTCGTGGGTCTGAATGGTTCAGTAAGTACATTATTTGGTGTCTTCCTTAATTTCACCAAACTGTCTTACTTGTATCTTTTGAACCTCTTGAAGATTTTCTGACAAAAGGGTTTTTCTTTCGCTTGCGGGAATAGAACATTGCAAAGCAGTTAGCTATTTTGGAGTCGGTGCTGAGCAGTTTGTTCAGTAAACGTATTAGTTCTTTCTTGGGTTTTTCCCTGTTGTTTTGCTGGTTACCCAGGAATTTGAAAGTGCGTTTGCTATCACATTGATAGTTGATATTTGAGATGAACTTGTCGTGGAAGTCCGTTTAGCTTGTAAGATGGCTTGTCTTAGAACAGCATCACTTTGATAGGTGATATTTGAGATGAACTTGTCGAAAGCCACGGTTTAGCTTGTAAGATGGCTTGTGTTAGGACAGCTGATTGTCGTCTCCAGGCTTGTACGTCTTCAAGGACAGCTGATTGTCGTCTCCAGGCTTGTACGTCTTCCGTTCTTTCAGTTTGATCAGCAGTGTTGCCAAGAGCGTCCCGCTTTCTTTTTAGTTCCTCAAAGTATTTAGACCAAAACACTCGATAATGTTTGGTCTTGCTTCTGGCCTTTGCTCATCTGATTATAATATTCGGGATATCATTGTAAAGTTTTTCAGGATGTTAGTTGAAGTTGAGGGGACTTGTGTGAAGTTCATTGTCTAAAATGTTAGTGAATCTTGACCAATCTGCCTTCTTGACCTTCCATGATAGCTTAGTTGGCACTTTCCCTGTCATGCTTTGACCAAAGGTAATACTAGCAATGACTGGTTTGTGACCAGAACTGATGGCAATACTGGCAATATCTGGTTTGTGACCAGAACGAGGATCGTCAATTATTTTGCGGCGTGTAAGCTCACTGATGTCGCTTGAAGCCAAGAGTAAATCAGGAGTTGTTCTGGTTCCATTGTAGTGCAAATATGTAGGCGGATCCTCATTGCTGTAAATAAGTTCCAAATGGTTGCTGTTTATCCTGTCTTCGATTTCCTTCCAGCTTTGTTTGCATCCTTGTAGCCCCATCTGGTGAAATGGGCGTTGAAGTCGCCTAGTATTACAGTTTTGTGTGAGATGTTCAGAATGTCAAAGTTTGGTCAATTCTGGGGTGGATTATAGACTGCATTTCGACAATTCTGGGGAGGATTATAGACTGCATATATCTTGAAACGATTCTGGGGTGGATTATAGACTGCATATACCTTGAAGTGATATTTCCAAACATTTAATCTGATTATTTCACATATGTCTTGTGTTTTGGATTATAGACTGCATATACCTTGAAGTGGTTTTGACAATGGATTATAGACTGTATATATCTTGAAGTGGTTTTGACATTGGTTATAGACTGCATATATCTTGAAGTGGTTTTGAAATTTCCAAATATTTAATCTGATTATTTCACATATGTCCTTTGTCGAACCCATACTCTTAATTATTTCGTAATGTGATGTGAGACCTTCTTTTACTCCAGTTAGAATTCCACTTGCAACTTGGCGGAAATTTTGCAGATCTTACAGGAAGTAACCTGAGAATTGGCGGTATTTCAGTTTTTCATTTGAAATGTTAGCTTCCATAATTGTGAAAATGTCAACATCATAGCTTTGTAGGATTTTCTGGACTTGGATCTTTTTGTCCTGCGAACTCCCTCCAACATTCCACTAAAGGACCTGAATACATTGTGATTCGCTCTGATGAGAGCGATTTCTCTTATAGTTTCGTTTCAAGATAATCATGATAAATCGAATTCAAATAAAATGCCGAATGATAAAATTTTTTGCCATACGAAGATACGTTATCCAGGGTGCACCACGTGGAGGTAAGTCTATCGCGCACCCCTCTTGTACAAAATATAATCTGACTCAATGCAAACTGAATAGTTGTTAACATATCGATTTATCATATCAACTGAAATTGATATTAATTTTTTTAAAAATTTTAAGTCAACCATAAAAAGACTTGTCGTCAGAAAGTAAAGGCAAGCTTTACATTGCATCATAATTATAATTTAGAAAATAATCATTAATAGGTATTGCGAATGGACAATTCGAGCCAATTTACCAAATCTGTATGAATCCATAATTGCAATCACTGAGGAATAAATGAGTCATTTGGTTGATAATAGTCCATGAGCTACTATAGGTTATGAAATTGCCTGAATTTCATGGAAAAGTTTCTAGTTGTTCTCTTTTCCAAGAACTTTTAGCCCGGATTGTCTCATGCATTAGTTACCCTACCATGACGATATTGAGAAAACAGACGTTTGCCTGGGAACAATACTACTTTTGTTAGGTGCATAGTCAATAAATACAGTTTAGACTAATTTAACTATGCCTTGTCTAATGAGACTAAATTCTGCTGCTTTCGTGACATTATTTGCTTACCATTGCAATCAGTGTTACGTCGTATAGTTTAGAAGTTTTAAGGGCTCTTTTTCACAATTTATCACTTTTCTGAAGTTGAATTTTCAATCGTTTTTTTACAAATTTAATTAAAGACAACATTGTTTTTGAATGGTTTAGCGTTAAAACCAGAATCTCCATGGGTGTGATAACAATGCAATTAAATATGTTAAAATTTTTCAGTTAAATGCTAGCAGTTGCTAGTCGCCTTCATAATACGATAAGGGAAAAATTAAAATTTAACTTTCTTTTTTCAAATTTGAAAACTTAATATATATCTACTGAATTGGCATGAATTCCTTTCTGAATGTTCACAATGACTGTTTCATAGAAGAAAGTGATTGATCGGTCCCTTAAAATTGAACATCTATAATCTTCATAATAGTTTACACACTGCATGATCATCATGTCCATTGACAGTTAATAACCCATGCAGTCTCATTGGCTCGTTTAAAAACTTGAACGCCTTTATAATAACCAAATAAGATCATATTTTATATTGCGCTAAAAATTTGACATTTTCAAATGATCCAATAATGGAAATTAGAAAGAGCAAAATTGGGATCACATGATAACGGTCATTTTTAAAAATACCCAGTCTTCTATGAAAATATCTTAAAAACATGGTTATGTTTCAGCGTTTGTCAATGCATTTGCAAAACCCTTCTTACGATAACGTAAATGATCAACAGAAGTATTATGAAGATGAATGTATGATTATTTTGTTTTCTTATTCTTCATTATTGCTCTTGGAGTGAAAAATTCCATGAAATTACATGAACTCTTTCCAGTTGATATTGCGTTCAACTACTAATTTTCAACAAACGATTCATTTGGTCAGTATACTGTAATACTAAATCAAATACATTCCACTAAATAATACTTTTTTGACCGCGTAGATTGTATTTGCAAATAAAGGCATCAATTATGCTTTAAAACCAAAACGAAAATAATATGTGATTGAAAAAAATTTTTATGTGTGTGATTTCATTTTAGTGTTAAGCGAAATTGATATTAATTTATGAAAAACTAGCAAATCTATGGCAAAAACGTCCCTTAAGAAATTGGAAAAATAGATTTTTGAATTTATTACGAAATATATTTTAGAGAAATAATAATTTAATTGTTTGCAAATGACTAATATATTCAAATTTGACAAATCTGTATTATTCCATATTCCCAAACTTTAACAGTTATGCGTAATGCGGTCGTTTTTTGACAGGTTTTATTTTAATTTTTTACAATATTCAAGGCTTCTTTGAATAGTACAATTTCGAAGGCTCAATTAAATAAACCTGTACAATATAAGTCAATGCAAATTTCCCCACAAGTTAGTATTTTTTGAACAGGAACCGGAGTTCACTACATTTGTGGTCATCAGTTCAAAAATTTTGACAATAGTTCATCAAATTTTTTTAAACGCCATTTTCTTTCCGAGTTACATTCTAAAAGCGACTGTCCCAGCTCTAGTTAGATAGACTGGTATGACACCAAATAACTTAAATTTTATTATTATTTAAAAAGCCATTAACTACACTGGTGAGTTTTACTACAAGCCTTCACTTATTCTAATTATTCTCTACGGCAACATTAATCATTTTGTCAACTATTCCAGATTTTGCTACTTGAACATTACTTAAACAATGTCGAATAATGACGATGAATACGCTTAGTTGAATTAGCCGGCTGTCAGACTTTCATTTAACTCTTCACATCTAAAAGATTTATTAAATTAATGAATTAGAACTAACTTTTGTATAATAATACCACTATAACTAAAATCTCCAAGTGGTTTTAAAATAAATATATTAATTTACAAAGTCCACTTTCTCAAGCTAGCTGCTTGCAGATGGATCGTTTTTGCACCGCAACACGTTTCGCCTGATTTCTCTAAATCGATAAAGAGTATATATTTTAGTGTTAATAAATCTAATGTTCTGAGGCAAGTATGGTGTGCAACCTCATTTTACCCGGATTTAGCTAGAGGTTAAATGAAAAAAAAGAGCAAAATGAATTATGTCAATTTAAAATTTTTATTCATTTTTCATAATAAAGTAATCTTTCTAACATCAATTATTGCACAACGTTGATAATAGATCGGATATTTCCATTAAAATGATATGGAGGCTTAGCTTTTAAAACTAAATTAACAACTGATGATGGTAATAATATCATCTTTTAAGACATAATCACTAAATTTCTTTAAGTAATTTGCCCTGGAGGATTCAATACGATTGACATCAAGCGATTTTCAGATATTTATATAAAAAAGTCGGCTGGCCAAATGGAATTGATTGTAAAATGGCATTAAGCTATATACATAAATGAATACATTGAAGATGGGCAAAGTAGACAAAATCATAGCAAAGGCCAGTCGATATTCTGAAAATTCGAGGAATTTTATTTTTAAATAAGAAAATAACTACTGATCCATCAAACGATTGAATAGTCCCTTTTCACTAATGGGTGCTTAAATACCACTCAATAAAATATCAACAAACTGGCCTAGTTTCTTAGCTTTCTTTGAGATTTGAAAAAAAATTTTGTATGCTTACGGAAAAGCAAACATATTTTAAAGTTATGAATATCAGATATTTTTCCAACTATTAAATTGCGTGCCGTCATTCATTTACGTAATTTCTTTAAAATTTTAAAATTTATATTTACCATAAATGCTTAGTCTCATTTGCAACGATTCTGCCTAAGCAGAAAAAAAAAAAAATTAATGAAACTTAGTTTATGCGCAAAAGACTATAATCACATTTTTTATTTACTTTTCAGTTTATAGCTTGAGTGGCAGGCAATGTGTATTAACAATTTTATTTTCTCAAGTTTTCAGACATTGCAAAATAATTTCAAATAAATTGTAAAGCCGAAGAGTCTGTAAAAATGCAGTTATGGTTCAAATAACTTTAACTTTTCGTTAAATTTCACTGTCGTTAATCACTCACTTCTATTTCTTCATTTTATTATGAGTAAATCTTAAAATGCATTTTAGAAGCATGATTTCTATATTTATCAAAATCGTTTATAAATGTTAACGTTAACGTGATATTTACATGATTAAATTAAAAACCTTGGTTGTTACTAGGACACAATGATTTATACATTAATTTCATTTAGTTTCGAATTCTAGTTAAATGAATATGGAGGACAACAAATGATAAGTATAAATCAAATAAATAAAATTCTACTATGTGAAATATTTAAAGCGTGTTTGACTTTGAAGATCACACGACTTAGTGAAATCTCAAATATTTTTCCCCAAAAGGGCAACGAATTGAAACAATGCTAATGCAATCAACTCTCTTGAAAGTAAATTTTATATAAAATAATGTAAATCTCACTTAAAAAATTATGCAATAATAAGAAAGGAAATTAGTTGGTATATTGCTCAATTAATAACGGAAATCAAGATTATGCAAAAAACTTAGACTGAGCGAAATTGTCAAATACCTTCCCGGAACGGGTTATTTAAAGTTGGAGCAAGAGTATAAATATAAAATAAGCTATCCTTTTCCACGTGAACATGGCCAATTTTTTCTTGATCAATATCAAAACGACTGATTTTATTAGATGATGCTTGTCGCCACGATGGTGATCGAATGTATACATATCTTGAAGTGGCCAATAGTATTGACCATGCACCCATTTAGAACATATTGTAGCTATTCCTTTCGTTAAGTCTTTGCTGTCTAACGATCTTAGCTGCGTTGTTTCAAATCATGTCTACTAATGAATCGAGCGTTCTAATATTGAAAGACTTTTGAAAATTCCAATGACTTAGATACTACTTTTAGTACTGTTAGTACTGCTGTACGCCAAGCTGGTTCTGATTAAGTTACTTGCTTGTACACTTTACCCATATCATACAAACAGGATAAACGTATTCTGGTCGATTTATCTGTTTTCTTCTACAGCTCGACTGTTGTTTGACTAGTTCCGAGTACCGAGTTCAAGGTTGGAGAAATTGCTGCAGAGATTTCTGAGTCAGTCAGGGTTTACTAGTGTAAGTGCCTGTTGACGTTAATGAATTGAGCCCTGTAAGGTTAGAATTATCATTTTTTAGATCAAAATTCTTTGCAATCATTTGACTCAACGTTGAAAAAGTTAATTTAGCCAGCTTTTATTGAATTATCTAATAATAATATTATTGGATTCAAAATTTCTTTGATTTGATTTTATATTTTATCGTTAGTCGATTTACTGAAGGTCATTAAATAAGCATCAATATTAAAAGTCAAAATGGGATTTAAACTTAAACAATGAAGCAAGACGTGAAGTACCAATGCCAAAATATAACTAAAATTCTTGTTAATTCATACTACTCCACATTCATGCTTGATGGAAACTAATGATTTGAAAGCTTCTGGTTGCCACTGTGATTGAGAAATTGCAAATGACATTTTAACAAAGCCAATTTAAGAATAACCATGGTAGTACAAATACGCTTTAACAATTTAGTGTTTTGTGTGTTCATAGTGGTATAATACAACACAATTGTCATAAAAAAATAAAGAATTTTTTTATCGTGACAAGTTTGACATTTTCGGATTTATGCAGGAAATTGCAATAAAGACAACAATTCTGATTGCACTTTGGCATATAGAATGAGGTCTACCTTCGCCGGCATTACATTTCTACTCATTTTATGTTGTAGCGTGGTAGTAATTAAATTTAATGAAATACAGCACGCAGAATTTGAACCTGGCTGACTCAATGTGCAATGATTAGATATTAATGCTATTAATTTTATATTTGGCTCATCTAAAATATTTTAATATTTGTTTACACGAATGTGTTTTGAAAACAGTTGCATTAATTCATCCGATATCTGATTTAACCGCATACTTAAATTTATTGATGATCTGTGTTAAGCAGTCAATAAATCCAATGTTTTGTTTTCTTCATTTTTTTAATCTCGTTTATTGATTCAAAAATGACTAATGTAATTCCAAATTTGAAACTTATATAGCTTTAACGTGACTTCACCATCAATCAAAAATGAACGATTGGATAAACATAAAAAACTGTTAGGAAACTAATGTGCCATTTCTACGAGCGTATACACAACAAGATAACTAACATCTTCAAATATTAGGCTGAGTTTGAACATTATAATTTATGTCTATATAGCCAAACATGAAAACGGAAAACCAAGGTGCTAAATTAAATTCTCTCACGGATGTCACAAAATTTCATGTTTGAATAAGTATTTCAAAGTTCTCAAATCTATGTTATAATGTGAACAAGAATTGGTTTAATTTTTTATTGGAAGTAATATAGTTTATTTTGTGAAATGCTGTTGTTATTTGAACTTAGAGGAAGCATATAATTTATTTATTTAACAATACGCAATTTTTTTAGTTAATGCGATTTGAAAATAGCCAAATTCAAAGTTAATTTTGAACATATATTTATATATGCCAAGTAGTTTTTCTAATATTTATCCTAAGGTCATGTGGGTTGAGTGTTTACTTCCAATCTGTGAAGGTGTTTTGTCAAGAAATCGGGTCCGGAACGTAGTCAAAACTCAGCTGGTAGAGTTTTTCATACGTTTATCTCATCTGATTTCAATAGCCCTCTGCTTCCGATTGTTTTTATTGCTGATAGTGAGTCTGCAAGTATCACCACTTTGATGCATCTTCTATTCAGGCAACATAATTGGCTTAGTGCTATCCTAATGGGCTCTATTTCTTCTTCAATAGCGGATCTATTGTGTCCCGCTGCTGCGTAGAAAGGGAAGAGTTCGAAAAAGACACCTGCTTGGTTTTCTATGTATGACCCATCAGTAAAAACTTAGAGCCATTGATCTGCAGGATAGTTAACATTGATTGTCTTAAGGGCCAGGGAGCACATTTGTTCTGGAGGGGTGTTTGAAATCCTGAAGTAGTCTAGCAGTTGGTACAACACACTACATTAGTGCCTGCTAATGCATTCATGGGTAGAATGAGTGTTTAGGTTTGCCATCGATTTGTAATGCTTGCTTCAGATCTATGGCTTTCTGGATTAGACCAGATTACGTACTCTGATGTCATGGTCTTTTCTCATGGCTGCTAAAGAATTTGTCCATGGGAATGCGCAGTATCTTTTCATAAAAGATCAAGGCCTTCTCTTTGATAAGGGAAAACATTGTGATGCTCCCTGTAACCAGGAGCATTGCGTCAAAAATGTTTATTTTATTCCTCTTCTAAACAGTCGTAATGCTTGTTTGTGTGCCTTCTCGAGAGGTTTGAGAGTCACTTCTGTGGCTGTAATAAGTGCCTCTCAGCAAAACAACATTATTGGCTGAATAAACATCTTGCAAGTGGTGTTTAAATTTGAGCGAGCACAGCCCCATACGCTACCAGCAAGACTCTTCATCACTTTTAGTCTATTGGCGATTCGTTCTGCAATTTTAGCAATGCGACTTTTCTACGTTAGCTTTGTGTCAAATGTCATTCCGAGATATGTGAACCCATTGGTTTTTTCTATGGTAGTATTCCTGTACCTTAGAAGCGGGTTTATACTATGACAGGCCAAAAATGTTTGAAATGCAGTTTTGCGGTATTGATTACCAATTCATTAGTGTCACACAAGTTTTCAAGTAGTTTAAGTGCACCATTTAGGGCACATTTTGTCCTCTCCTAAATGTTTTTCTTAGGAACGAAACACCATAGAACGAGATCATCTGCATGGAGATTCTACTCTTTTAGCACCATCTGTTAGAATAGGCGTTGAAGTCTCATTACACTACCGTTTAGTGTGAAATGTTTAGAAAATCAAAGTTGGACCTATTCTCGGTTGGATTTAGATTGCATAAATCTTAAAGTGGTTTTGACATTTCCAAAAATTTAATCTGTTTATTTTGCATATGTAATGCGTTAAGACCATACTTCTCATTAGATCGTAATGTGATGTGCGGCCTTCTTTTACACAAGTCAGAATTCCCCTTGAAACTTGCTGGTTTTTAGATACAAGGTACAGATTGCAACCTGGAAAGTGGTAGTATTTCAGTTTGTCATCCGAAAGGTTTGCTTCCATAATTATGAACATGTCTATAACATTAAAAGTCATGTAGAATTATTTGGACTTGGATCATTTTGTCCTATGACGTTCCCTCAGCTTTCCATTGGAGGATCTGTCGACGTAGTGATTCGCCCTGACGAGAGCGATTTCACTTATAGCTTTGTTTCAAGCTAATCATAATAAATAGAAGTCAAAATGACGATAGTTATATTTTTGCCGTAGGCGGTTAAGTTGTCCTGGGTGCACCACGTGGAGGTAGGTCTCTACCGAACCCCATATAAATTAGAGTAAACTTCAAGGGTTAGTAAAGCAAAGACGATTATGCCTGCCTTGTCAACATTTTGACTAACAATAATTTCTTCACGGCTTCCTCCAAGATAATGAATACTTTTTTCAATGTGATACACGACATTTAAAGCCCAATAGAGTACTAGAACAAATTAATGAGTGTAAAGCTCTAATGGAAAGAGGTATGAATGAGTGAAAACTACGGGCGCCTTTTAGCTGAAATTGAAAAATTTTAATGTCAATCATATTGTTAAATAAGGCAGAGATGGAGATATTGAGGATGGTATTTGAATTATTTTGCAATTTGTGTATTGATCGAAACTAAAAAGTTATTAAAAAAGGGAAAATTGTTAAATCCGAGTAACTACATCTTGTGGCACGTGAATTTACAACTACAATTCGTGAACTTTGAAAATATAATTGACCACTATTAAATGTTAGTAATGGACACTAGAAATTATTTTTAATTATAAAAAGGTTTTCCCAACATTTGAGCTAGAATCATTTTTTCTTTTCAGCTTTAACATTGAAAAAATCGAGACCAAAGACTTTTATAAATATAAAGAATATTGAAAAAAATATTGTGTCTTTAAGTGCAAATACTTGCAACTTTTTTTATATATAAAATATGCAATAATATGCTATGGACCAGGCCTCTGTTTTTTTAAACAGCATTTCCATCATTATATCGTTTTACTATGGTAATGCTGGAATACAGGCATACGGCCTAAGGTCTTTCTAGTATGAAAAATATGGGTATCGCAAAGGAAATGCATGTTTATTTCGACAAAGGAATAATTATTGTTTGCTGTCAAAAGGAGAATAATCATATTTAAAAAACCGGAATTTCACGTTCTGGAAGATTTATTGAACTATGCGATTTGAGTAACTTCTTGCAAAGACATGAATTGAAAAGAACACAGCGAGACTAAAAGTAAAGATATTCTTCAATTTTTCATTCTTTAAGAGGTTAGACCTAGTGTTTGATACAGCCTTAAATTTTCCATACGGTTTCAAAACACTCTGTCTGCAGTAAAGTCGGCTTGATGATATATACGATAAGAATTTTAAGCTGACAGTCTTTCCCACTTTAAGCATAAACAATTATTGCGGTAATATGCCTTTCGGGCCAAATTTAAAATCTAATACGGGAATTTGTCTTTGAGCTTCGGTGGTCGAATCGTATAAAAATATGTACCAGTTGATATGTTCAAACTGCCTGATTCACGAATAAAGCCGTCTTAATTTGTACATCCTCGTAAAATGCCATACGGCTTCACGATGAACTCAGTCAATAAATATGGCATGCGTTGCAATTATATATCAATATATATTCTTTGATTGACTTATTTACTAAAAGGACTTGTTTACAAAAGCCATGATTCGCTTCTCGTTGATAAAATCACCATAGGCATTTAATATTTACATTCCAGTGTAGTGACCACATAGCAGAGAACTAATGAATTACTTCTTTGGGGGTATTAACATTGTTTAAATATGGGAGAAAGATATCACAGCGAATATTCCAAGCCGGATAATATATTGATTACCAAAAGTCTGTTTTTCAAAAATCAAATGAATCAGTTATAAATATTTGTATGTCATTTCAGATTAAAGCAGGTTAATGAAGCTTTATGTGATTTCAGATTTTCAGGAGTCAATATTCAAGTTTTTTTTTCAATCAACATACTTGTCTATAAATCTTTTGGAATATGTGAGAATTATTCTTTTGACCTAAATTTGCCTTTGTTGAAATTGCAAATGCTAAAAATTGTCAAAGAGTGATCTGAAAAAATTGTTTTCCTGTACAATTGGTTTGAATTTAAAAGACCACTTAATGTGGCATCAAATCAATAAATGCTTGGAAAGCTTAATTAATCATAAAAATGCCATTATTAATATATGCCACTCAAGCTATAATTTGGGCAGCAAATGAAATGCTTTGACATATGCACAGAAACAAAGACATTGTTTTTTTAATTAGATTTTAAATAAAAAGCTGATTGATTGCTGTTGAAATGAATTTAATTATGGCAAACATAAAATTGAGAAACAAAATAATCATGTAAAAATTAATGAAAATCTTTTATCATAAATCGCTTATGACATTAATTTTATTATTACAGAGGGGCATTGGTCAAATTTAAAAAAAAATCCGATGATATTTTAAAACTTACAATTTTATCGATTTATATTAAATATTGAATTATTTTCATATTTTAATGAATGACGGAAAACATATGAGTTTTATCGATTAAATATATTAACTTCTAATTTCAGCAATATGTTTGCTTGAAGAAGTTAAACACAACGATTTTATGGGAGCCTCTTTGTGACTTAAATATGATTTGTTTTATAAATTAAATTTTTACTATTTTTATTTATTTATTAAACAGAAATTATGGAATGAAGAAAATGCAAATGACATCCGGTTATTTCGATACATTCTATAAAATATTGGAAGATTATTATATTCGCTCAGCGATTGTAAGGCATTGTAGTCTTATATTTATCTAGTTTGAATGCCTTAATTGTTATTCATCTTTTTTTTAAAGGACAAGCTCACTTATTCTTTGCTTACAACATTAGGTTTAAAGATGAAAAATTGTAATAACCGATTTTAAGAGAAAAATTATTTCATTATTTTATAATTAGATTAATGAAGATAATGAAACATTTAATGAATTAAAATAATTTATTTTTCTATTTCTTACCAATCCACTTAGAGTTTACGTAGTGAGGGCGAATTTACATACAACCTTAAGCACATTGAAGGGCTAATTAAAATTACATACTTACAATTTTGCCAATGAAATAAGTATGAGTCAAATACAGTAAATTTTGAAAACCCCGAACATAGTCTTCGCGCTTAAATGAACTCAAAATATGTTAGCTTTAGCTACAATTAGCTTATGACAGGGCTATCTTTTAGAATGACAAAAAAAATCCGAATTTGAAAGTAAAATATTATTCCACATGCAGAATTTCTACTCTATTTATGCGAGCAGGCAAAGGAACTTGCAATCTTTGCAATGTCACTCAGGTTAGAGCGGCAAATTTGTAGAGTCAGAAATTTCACTTCACATTTTTTCCACTTGTTTGTCTGAATTGACGACAATGTCAGACACTATTTCAGGGCGATCAGCTTCTCTTTTTTAACATCAGAAAGGTTGCACAGGCAACCTCCATTTCCATGTAAATTATCGGAACGATTTCTAGACTAAATGAAACACTTTATATCCTGAAAAGAAGTAAAGCAATTAAATACATTTGTCACGCTATTTTAAGTGCAAAAACTAACACTTGTGTTAAATGGTTAGTAGGTTCAAAGTTGTAAATATTGATAATTCTTTTGATATTCTGAGAATAGAATTAACTTTTCATGTCACTACAGCACGTCATTTCTTTAATTTGTGGTAAGAAAATTTGAATAAATGTTTGAATTTTAAAGCCATATATATATATATATATAAAGCCTCATATAGATCATCAAAAAAGTGCTTTCCTCTTAATAAAATCTTAAGCCTTCCTTATAACAAATTAAGCTTATACAAAAATGAATTCTTAAATTTAGACACATTTAAAATTAAAATAGCATGCGAGAGAGTTTTGACAAACGAAATGATCACTTCATCCAAATCGAAGCGTCTTTATGCTAGTAACTTCCTTTTAAGTTTAAAAATAATTGATGATATATATATATATATATTTATATAGAATGGATAGAATATATAACTCACAAATGTATTTGACGTTTAATACATTCAATTTGAAAGTAACTGGAGACGAAAGTAAAAATATTTGGACCACTTATGGATTTAACTAAACGTATCCCATGCCATAAATCTGCAGCTTTAATCTATTGAGATAGCTTATGTGAATCAGGAAAAGCTAGCAAAATCTGCCGCAGAGATGACCAATTAAAAGCAAGAGCCAGTGTTTTTGAAATCCTTTGCAGAACAACTTTTCTTACTTGGTACCAAATCAACCCATCTCAATTAGGACAGTAAATGTTCGATTTTTTATTAAACTCAATCCACCAAAAACCAAAACCGATATGCAAACTTTTAAATCCTGAAAATTCGTTATATTATGCTGAATTGTTTCCAAGCACAAGCTTTTCATGTTTTTATATTGAATCAGGGGTGTGCGATAGACTTACCTCCACGTCGTGCACCCTGGGCAACGTATAATCATACGGCAAAAAAGTCTATTAACTGCCATTTGACTTCTGACTTCAAACTACCACGACCCTCCTGGTTGTCATATTCGAACCCTTACACAGTGCTCACCTTACCTTTTCCTCTACCTTTGTGTCTGTCTGCCTCTTTTACATCTGCGAATCGCTCTTCTGTTCCCCACCCTTCGACTCTCTTTCACTTTGATGTTCCTCCTCCCCTCTGTGAAGCCCGAAGTCAGCTAAATGGCTAATGATATCTATCAAAACGCCTGCCATTTGAAATAAATAAATATTGAATCATGAATTGTTGTCAAATTTTTCAAGATAAATCAAAATAATTGATAGTTTATATCCGTCTTTCAAAATTCGCGTTTACTTCAATCTGTCAGCATGGCATAAAACATGGTATAATTAAATACACCTAATTGAAATTTCCAGTATACGAGCAGAATGTATCGCTTGCTGCAAATTATTAGTTGACTGTAATTAAAACTGCAAATAAGTTATTTAGGTGTATTGATGTATCTATCACTTTCCAAGCAATGAAGTATGGATGGGATGCAAATAGAATTTTCAATCATCCTTATGATTTACACGTCAAACAATTTTATCTTGGGGTTTTAATGAGGTAAATCCAACTTTAGGCAAACCATTATTTACCAAACAAACTTCCAAAATTTATAGAATAATCAAATCCATCTTTGAATTATTTATTGAAGGCTGAGTTATGAAATTGACTTTTAACAAATTAAATCTATTTTTTTAAAATTTAGGCTAACTCATCGTTTGACTGAGAGAGTTTCAAATCCTCTTGCAGATTTTTACTAGAGTTGGAAAATTCTCTCGTCGATATAATTGAAGAGCGTTATTATTTCAAATATATTCATGATAAGCTAAGTTGTTTTTAAACTGCTCATCATTAAGTGAATCTATTGTATTACAATTCATTTACACCCTTGGACTAATTTGAAATTATCAAAACGTTTATTTCGTCAGGCCATGTTTGACAAAAAGGCCCAGAGGTTGCAATGCTGAATGAGAATAAAGTTAGCAAATGAGCAATCAATAACGAACGATAAAAAATAACTAATGTTAAGCAAACATCATAATTTTTTATCATTCTTTGTCAACTTGAGGAAAATTTTTGATAACACCAAACTCATTAATGACATTATATTGCCTTACTAATTGATGCATATGTATTGAAGTTTTATATTTACTTTTCTATGAAGCTATCTTCCAGGACCTATGAGATTGATTAAGAGTTTTGGTCCTACATTTTATTGCATTAAGAGATGTGCTTAAATTGGCCGGTCGCAATAAAAATAAATGATGATCAAACATCGCATTTAGGTTAGTAGCTCATGGGCAACATTTTACCTCTATCATTCAATAAGCGCATACGTTCAATCATTCCGTGCTAGGCATTAGTATTTATATTTGATACCAACTCTTGCTTCAATTTTCTTTAAATTGGTAATTTTCATTGCCACTGATGCTGGCAAAAGCTCAAATTACCCAATTTTCTTCCAATTAATGCTTGTGGCTTAAACTCAGTTCATAATAATATTATTTGGAGAAAATGGTAACTATGCAGTACTTCTTGATTTTTGAGGTCGTTTTATTATTCTTACAAAAAAAATTATGGCTGTATTGTTTTTAATTTTCAGGTTTATTTTATTATCATCATGTAGCTGAATTCGCATTTTTATCAATCATTTATGCCTTTTTTTCTTTTGAAACAGTCATTTAGAAAGCATTCAGAAACAAGTTTATGCCATCACAGAAGGTATATATTCGGTTTTCAACGTTAATGAAGATGGTTAAACTTTTAATCTACTGTATTGTAAAATGAAGGCGATTTGCAACTGCGTTTTTATTGTGATTTTTCTTCTTACTAATGTTATTGACCAAACAAATGCCGCTTGGGGAGGATCTTATTACGACAGTAACTCCGATAGTCACATACCATTTGGTCTCCAAAATAGCGGTGGATTTGGTAGTCAAGGAGAAGATTAAGAAAATTCTTACAAAAGGCGCCCCCCGATGGATATTATTCAGGCGGTGGATACTGGAAAAGTTATCCTTCACACTGGAAAGGACATTTTTCCATGCATCAACAATTGAATTTTAATCATAACAAATTTTCATGTAAAATCTTAAAGCCAACAAATAAACAAACTGTTCGTCATCATATTCAACATCTTAATTTTTGACATATTGGTTTTGGTTATTTCATTACTTAAAATGAACTCAAATATTTTGAGGGATTTGTAACAAATATAGACATAATTCCTTTATGTAATATAGCGGAGAGTCAGGCAGAGTGTTCGAGATATCGCCTTATAACAAAATAAGAAAATATTTCCATTAGTCTCTTAGCTTATCTTAAATCCTTAATGGAAGGAGATGGTGGAAAAGTTGCAATTTAAGATATCCTCAATTTGCAAGAAATTATAACATTGTTGGGTACGCATATAAGATTTTCGCTTTGTTCCATTCTTGAAAAACTCCCACAAAACTCAGGAGGTATACCATTTTAAGGAAAGAAAGTTAACTCTCGTTATTTTAGCATTTTTCGAGTGCACTTGTCAAAGAATTATGTCAGACAGGATATATTCTTTCACAAAATCAGTCCTACAATATCACTTATATACAAAAGGTTAAAGTCAGTAAAGGTGGGCGCTCTCCAGAATCGACTTCTAACCATTTGAGTTACTTAAAATGCAAACCATATGACTGTTTCTGCAAATTAAATTACCATTGGAAGGAGAATTAAATGGCCAAATTAATAAAAGGCCCCAATTTGATTTTGAACAAATAACTTACGTTCGACGTTACTAATACATGATTATTGGAAGCGCCCATCTCAGTGATCTAGTGTTTACACTTATTTAATATTGATATTGAGATCGATGGCAAAATCAAAACATCTCATTTGATTTGATTATTTTAAGCAAAATGCAACATTGACTGATCTTGAAAATGCATAAATGAAAGCTCTTATATGTTTCGAAATAGATAATTCCCTGTAAAATTTTAAATGTGTTACCTGATTATAGATCAGTAATAAACCATCACAAACGCCTTTTTGTCATTTTATAATTATTTGTGCATTACCATGCAATATCTGTGAAAGAAGTTCAGACCTTGATTTCTTGGCTTTGAATAATTTCCGTCAATCATTGTCTTTTGAAGAGCTTATATAACCGCCTCACATTTTGCTCTAACAATTATGTTGATTTTTAATCCTGTTAATAACAAAATTTCTTGCATAAAATGCAAGCTTCCGATACTAACTCAAGTTAATAACCGACTAATGGATTATTTACAGCGATAGGCAATAAATCTCAACTCTTTGAAACTCGATTGAAATTAAGTGAGCAACGGATTTTGGATTGTAAAATTAATGCACGGTTAACAATACTTTTGCAGGCGTTATCTCTCTGAAATAACAAAATCTGGTGAATTTAGTTGCTCCCTTCAATTTAACCGAATTCATTTTTAATCTGCTGCTATTATCATAGAGTGGTCAATGAAAGCTAATAGCATCCAAACTATACCCAAGCTTCCCTTCTAAATATGATGATGAATGCTGAAAACATGGAGCATAGCGATATTTAAAATTATTATTTTTACAAAATGGGGTTATCTCATCAGAGATGGTTACGTGATACAATACATATGTTTTGTCATCTCTACAGATTGCTCATATTCGTTTTTAATCTTATTCATGTTGTCAACCGTCAGTCCAGTCTCCGAGAACTGCTAAAACATCATCACTATTTCTTTCTTCTCTTTTGGGCGAGTAAAATCTCATAGGTTCCAGAACAAAGCATGACCATCTATTATTCTAGCATTTGAAACAATTTTTTAAGCCTGAAATTGTCACTTCATTAGCTTTTTGGTATATGGTTACGGAAAAGACAGAACGCAAAGGCAAATGTTGAACTTACGTGCAGTGGCAGTTGTAGTAATGAAATATATCTCTTTCAAAAGCGCTCATTCTAAAGATGAGTCAAACAAAACGTTGGTGCGTTGAGATTCAAAAAGACACTCATTCTTGCTTTGATATTGCATTATTTTCGAAAACTAAATTTCATGCAGTCTAAGTTTTTGCATAATCCTGATTTTTGTTATTAACTGTGCAAATTTCCAACTAATTTCTATTCTTTTTATTGAATTAATTTCTGAATGAGGTTTTCTTTAATTTATATAAAATTGACTTTTAAGAGAGTTGATTGAATTAGCATTGTTTTTCTTTATTGCCCTATTGGGGAAAAAATGTTTTAGATTTCCCTAGATCGTGCCGTCTTCGGAGTCAAAAACCCTTTAAAAATTTGATACAGTGAAAATTTATATTTTTTTATTTAGACTTATAATTTGTTTTCCCGGGGTGTGTTTTAAACTTGTGGAACACATCATCGCTTAGTCAACATCACGTGCAAACTCGCGTACGGACCAGGTGCGGCGACCTCATCGACATTAACCAATCAGAGACGCCCATTTGTTTTGCCCGATCCGCCATGTTGATAATGACTAAGTTCCGTCCTGGACACACGACTTACGTGCTACGTCGTAAATATACGTATCCCTTCTCGCTCGCCTCTTTCCTCCATAGCTTTGCAATAGCAGCTAGTTTGGGAGACTNTACAGTCTAGGCTTATTGGTGTAGCAGTCCGCTACAAATCGGTGACCCTGACGTGATCGCCGAAGCCTGACTCTAAACACTCAGCAGAGAACCCATCTCTACTGACACGGCGATTTTTCTTTTTCCGCGTTGCTCGACTCACGTGGTGATTTTTATCTTCGTGCAATCACTAACGACAATGCCCTCTTTTCTACTTCACAATGTCAAAGGACACCGAAGGCGTCGATAAAATTTTTAGTTCGCCGGCGGGGTATCCCATTTTTGACACGAATTACCCAGGTACTTGGTTTCTACAGTTTGAGAATATGCTTCGAATGAAAGGAAAAACCAAGCGCACAACCTGGCTTTCCCACGCTCTCGTAGCACTACCGGCCCCAATCATAAACCAATTCAATGATATTGCCGCTCAGCAACCAGTCAACAACTCCTTCGAGCGTCTCAAGCAGGCAATCACCAGTCGTTATGCTGTATCGCAAGATACACGTTTTCACAAACTTTGGTCCCAGATCAAACTTGGAGATCGCACGCCATCTGAACTCCTACAGCACATGTGCTCTCTGACCAGCGGTTCGGGTTTGAACGATGAGTTCCTAAAAAACTTTGGAGGAATAACCTTCTCCCTTACGTTGCCTTAGCGTTAGCTTCGCAATCAGACCAGGACGACCTCGGTAAATTAGCTGAAGCGGCTGATCGAGTCCACAGCTGTTACAACAATTCCATGGTTAACGCCGTCAATTCTTCCACGTCCGCCACTTCGGACAACAAACTGGACGCCATCATAGACCAGTTGAAGAATCAAACGTCATTCAAGGCGGATCTTCCCCCCCCCCCATCGTGATCGCCGACGCTCACGGTCCCCCAAAAGAGCTCGTAGCCCTGCAGAACATGAGGACCAACTCTGTTACTATCACCGCATGTTCGGGGACAGGGCTAGGAAATGCCGGGCCGGGTGCAGATATTTCCGGACTAAATCACGTAGCCCTTCGGGAAAATTCTACGCCAGGCAGTGAAGGCGACGACTGACCCTGGCTACTCTCGTAGTCGCCTGCTGTGCGCCACTGACAGGAATTCGAATATTAGGTTCCTGGTCGACGCCGGTTCCGAGGTCAGCGTTCTACCTCGCAAATTAGAAAAACTCTGTCTCCATCCTACCGGAAATTCCCTCGTAGCAGCTAACAACTCTACAATTCCAATCTACGGTCAGATGTTTCTCAAACTCGACTAAGGCGTTCGCCGAGAACTCCCCTTTATTTTCCCGGTTGCCGATGTTAGGAAACCAATCCTCGGCGCCGATTTCCTCTCTAAGTTCCAGCTGCTAGTCAACCTTCGTGACAAAACCCTTCAAGATACCGTCAACTCCCTAAAAGTGGTTTGTTCCACAGAGGCTCCAAACACTTTCGGTCTCAATGTTTTCACTCCCACTACAAACTCCCTTGTGTATGTTTTATCCGAATTCCCTTTGCTTTTTCGCCTACAAACGGAGATGTCGGATCCCAAACATGGGGTACAACATCAAATTAGCACGAATGAACAGCCCGTCTTTGCCAGAGCCCGCCGGCTTCATCTCGACAAACTACTCGCGGCTAAAGACGTGATCCAACACATGGTCTCCTTAGGTATCGTCCGGCCTTCCAACAGACCATGGGCTTCGCCTTTACATGTGGTTGCAAAGAAAAACGGAGATTGGAGACCGTGCGGAGACTACCGTGCCCTTAACAGAATCACCCTCCCCGATCGATACCCCATCCCGCACATCCACGATTTCTCGTTACGATTGCATGGCAAGAGCATCTTCACTAAGCTCGATCTGGTCCGCGCCTACCATCAGATTCCGATAACCCCAGACGATATCGCAAAGACGGCCGTAATCACACTATTCGGTTTGTTCGAATACCTACGTATGCCTTTCGGTCTACGCAATGCGGCTCAATCCTTTCAGCGATTCATGGACCAAGTCTTCCGTGGGTTAGATTCCATCTTTGTATACATCGACGATGTGCTTATCGCCAGCTCCAGCCCGGAGGAGCACAAACAGCATCTGCGACAAGCGTTCAGCCGCCTGCAAGACTACGGAATCACGATTAACCCCGAGAAGTGCAAATTCGGCCTGGACGAGATTGACTTCCTAGGCCACTACATTGATGCGCGTGGGATCACCCCCTTGTCAGAGAAGACCCAAGCCATCTTAGAGTACCCGATGCCGCACTCCGTCCGGAGCCACCGCCGTTTCCTGGGCGTCGTGAATTATTACGGTAGGTTCATCCCCAATTGTGCTCAAGTACTTCAGCCTCTCGCGGATTTGCTAAAAGGCAACCCAAAGCACTTCCGGGTGACACCAGAGGCTGAATCCGCATTCAAGGAAGTGAAGCAGCTGCTCACCAAGGCGATTATCCTAAACCACCTCGACAACTCCGATGGAACACGTCTAATCCTGAAGACTGACGCTTCACAGGTGGCAGTCTGGGCAGTCCTGTAACAGGTGGTTAGGGGCGAAACCCAGCCACTCTCCTTCTTCTCCAGGAAGCTTACCGCTCCTGAGACCTGATATAACACATTTGGCAGGGAACTTTTCGCAATCTACCTGGCGGTCAAGCACTTCCGCCATATTTTGGACGGTCGTCAGTTTACAGAATTTACCGACCACAAGCCTCTGATTTATGCTTTTCAGACCAACTCAGACCATCACTCCACCAGGGAAACCCGCCACTTGGATTTCGTCCTGCAATTACTAAACGATATTAGTCATATCGATGGCGCGCGTTATGTGGTTGCAGATGCAATGTCCCGTATGTAGTTGCACCAAGTAGGGGTGTCCTCTCTCGATTTGCGTGCCAGGGCCATCGAACAAAAGTCGGACCCTGATTTCAAGGAAATCATGTACAATCCTTCTTTACGTTTCGAACGTTTGCCACTACCGGACTCCTATACTCGGATCCATTGCGACGTTTTAACCGTCAAGCCGAGACCATTCGTTCTGCAAGCATACCGCCAGAAGATTTTTGACCATTTCCACGGTCTGTTGCATCCGAGCATTCGCTTTAAAGCTAAGCTTATTACCGACCGTTTCGTCTAAAAGAACGCAAAACAGGATGTCCGCCATTGGGCCAAACATTGCCTCACATGTCAGGCCAGCAAGGTCCAAAAACATTCACGCAGCTCGCCCTCCGTTTTTCCTCTCCCTGAAGCCCGTTTCCGCCACATTCACGTCGATATTGTGGGTTCTTTACCTCCCTCGAACTCTTACACCCACATCCTAACCTGCATTGACCGTTTCACGCGATGGCCAATCGCAGTACCCTTGCACGACACGTCTGCTACGTCGATGGCAAAGGCACAGGTGGATTCGTGGATATCCATTTTCGGAGTCCCCGCCGTTATGACTACAGACAGAGGACCCCAATTCACTTCCCTGTTGTTTCGGGAGTCAAACCAGCTTTTGGGTTCGACACGCATACGTACCACCGCCTACCATCCGGTAAGCAACGGCCTAGTCGAACGCTTCCACCGACAACTTAAGTCCACTATCATCGCGACTTCAGCTAGTGCTAACTGGGTAGAACGTCTTTCCATTCGGAACACGGTTAAAGACGACCTCAGATGCTCACCAGGGGAATTTGTCTTCGGCAACACGCTCCGGCTCCCGGGAGAAATGATTTCCTGCTCCCCGGATATGCCGATGGTAGACCCTTTGTCCTATACCTCCCGACTCAAGGACCATTTTCGATCCGTCCTTCCGACATCCCCTCGTTCTAGCGATAGATCCACGCACATTCCCAAAGACCTGAACACTTCTCCCTTCGTTTTTGCCCGCGTGGACGCAGTCAAGAAGACACTCTAACCACCGTACGACGGACCGTACAAGGTCCTACGGCGGGAACCAAAATTTTTCGTCCTCGACCGGAATGGTATCAAAGATTCCGTTAGCATCGACAGGTTGAAACCGGCTTATTTGGAAACTTCGACCACACCCACGTCGGATACCCCTTCGACCCCGATTACCCACCCAACTTCTTCTCACTTACCTGTTAATTCCCCAGACACTCCCGGTTTACGACCCGTTCCTCACCATCCCCGACCCCATTTTACACGTTGTGGCCGTAGGGTTACTTTTCCCTCTCGACTTGTGGATTTTGTACATTAATCGACCCTAACGTTCCGAGGTTTTCTCTTTTTCCACCCATACCTTCTCCCTCTCCCGCCTTTCCAATGTTGTATATTGACTGTTTTCGAGCGTTTTCTCTCCTTTTCATGCACCCGCAAATGCTCTTGGTGGGGATGGGGGGAGTTATGTGGGACACATCATCGCTTAGTCAACATCACGTGCAAACTCGCGTACGGACCAGGTGCGGCGACCTCATCGACATTAACCAATCAGAGACGCCCATTTGTTTTGCCCGATCCGCCATGTTGATAATGACTAAGTTCCGTCCTGGACACACGACTGACGTGCTACGTCGTAAATATACGTATCCCTTCTCGCTCGCCTCTTTCCTCCATAGCTTTGCAATAGCAGCTAGTTTGGGAGGCTCAACGATAGTAGAAATAACTGAGTACAGTCTAGGCTAATCAGTGTAGCAGTCCGCAACACACTTGCCTCTACGTGGTGCACCCTGGGCATCATATTCTCATACAGCTTGAAAGTCTATTAATCGGAAGTTGACTTCTAAATTTAAACCATCATCATCCCAGTGTATGTCATATTCGACTACTTCCACAGTTCGCACCTCACCTTTTTTCTACTTTGTTTCTGTCTCTTTTACAACTGTTAATCACTCTTCTGTTCCCCACCACTCGATTTCCTATTACTTCGAAGTTCCTTCCCCTGGGAAGCCCGAAGTCAGCTAATGGGCTAATGACAGCTATCAAAACGCCTGCCATTTAAATGAGAGAATGAATAATTTTTCTCCTCCACATTCAGTAAACTAGAATTTTAGAATAAATGAAATTAATGCACATATCATTGTGTCCCAGTAACAACCAAAGTTTTCAATTAAATCATGTTGATATCGCTTTATCGTTAAAATTTGGAAAAAAATTTTGATAAATGCAAACTGAAAGTGAATAAAAAATATGATTTTCATCTTTTGCGCAGAAACTTAGATGCATTAATTAATTCTCTTATAATTTTACTGCACAAGGCAGACCCATTGCAAATGCGATTAAGCATTTATGGCAAATATAAATTTGAATTTAAAAGAAAATACGTAAATAAATAACGGCAAAATATCATTGATTTTTTATGTGATAAGTGTTTTGTTACTGAAGCACAATCCAATAGTTGGAAAAAGGACTTATATTTGCATCATTAAAATGCGTTTGTTTTTCCGTAAACATACGAATTTTTTTCAAATTTTAAAGAAAGCTAAGAAACTAGTCCAGTTTGTTGATATTTTATTCCGTTGAGGGGTATTTAAGCACCCATTAGCGAATCTGCACAGAAACGGTAATTTTATGGTTTGATGAACTAGTAGTTAATTTTCTTATTTAGAAATATAATTCCTTGAATTTCCAGCCCATCGATTGGCCATTGTTTTAATTTTGTTTACTTTATCAATATTCAATGTATTCATTTATGCATTTAATTTAATGCTATTTTAGAATCGATTCAATTTTTGCAAGCCGACTTTTTTTGATATAAATATCTGAAAATCTTTTGATTTTAACCGTATTGAATGCTTTTATTCAAATCAATAAAATTATCAAATAAATACTGATATCGAACTTGTCCAGCAGTCAAAGTTATTGGAAAATTTGTTAACCTGGATATCGATTTCATATTGTCAATTTGGAGTGGTTTTATATACACACCCATATATATATATATATATATATATATATATAAAGTAGTGTTACTAATAATATAATTTGATTTTACGATGAACTGGATTGTGTTCGGTGACAATTCTGTCCAATTCTAGAGAGTTAGATGTTTCATTTCTTACTTGTTATCAATACCCACAGCTCACAAAGCGATTTTCAAAATAAATAAATGTTATTTTTATTATTATTTTTTTTTCAAATGACAGGCTTTATGATATTTATCACATTGACTTCAGCTTCGGTCAAGAGGGGGGGGGGAAACATTTATAGCTGCTCACTAGATGTCTTCTTGCTTCACATAATCTCTGGCTTTCCGTCTTTGTCTTTAGAGCTGGACGTCGAATCAGGTGGGTTTTCTTCATTTCCTTCTAAAGATTACATAAGAAGCATGGGGGTTGAGAGTATACTCCCAGTCTGTGAAGGTGTTTTGCCAAGAAATCGGATCCGGTACGTTGTCTAAACTCAGCTGATAGAGTTTTTTACATTCATTTATCTCAGCTGTTTTGGTTGGCTTCCTGCTTCTAATTAAGTTTATTGCTGACAATGAGTTCATAAGTATTCTCACATTGGTGAATTTCGTATCCAGGCAACATAATTGGCATAGAGCTATCTAAATGGTCTCTATTTCCCCGTTGTTGCGTAGAGAGAGATGAGTTCGGAAAAGACACCTACACCGAGGTTTACTTTGTTTTCTATGTATGACCCATCAGTGAAGACATGGAGCCATCTTTCTATGTATGACCCATCAGTGAAGACATGGAGCCATTGATCTCCAGGATAGATGTCATTGATTGTCTCAAGGGCCAGTAAGCGCATTTGTTTTTGAGGGGTGCTTCATTTCCTGAAGAAGTCAAGCAGTTAGGCGCACCACACTACATTAGTGTCTGCAAATGGGTTCATGGGTAGAATGAGTGTTTCGGTTTGTCATCGATATGTAATGCTTACTTCAGTTCTATGGATTTCTGAATTAGACCAGATTGCGTTTTCAGATGTATTGGTCTATTCTCATAAATACTGAAAAACTAATCCATGGAAATGCGCGATAGCTTTTGGTACAAGACCAAAGCCTTTTCTTTAATAAGGAAACACATTGTGGTGCTTCCTATAACTAGGCGCATTTTAGAATGAATAAAATGTAAATAACATCTAGTTATTCCGAGACATTCTATAAAATATTAGAAGGTTATTATATTAAATCAGCGATTGTAATGCATTATAAAGTCTTATATTTATTTGCTGTGAAAGCCTTAATTGTTATTCATGTTATTTCAAAGAACGGGCTCACTTATTTTAAGAAGAAAAAAATATTTCATTATATCATTACTAGATTATTGCAGATAATGAAACATTCAATGAATTAAATTATTTATTTTGCGATTTCTTACCAATCCACTTAGAGTTTACGTAGAGAGGGCAAATTCATATAAAACCTTAAGCACATTGAAGAGCTAATTAAATAACATTTATTCAATTTTGCCAATGATTTAAGTTTCAATCAAATACAGTAATTTTGGAAACCTCGAACATAGTCTTCGCGTTTAAATGAACTCAAAACATGTTAGCTTTTGCTATAATTAGCTTAAGGCAGGGCCATGTTTTAGAATGACGAAAAAATGAGATTTTGAAGGTAAAATATTATTTCACATAAAGAATTTCTACTTTATTTATGCAAGCAAGCAAAGGAACTGGCAATCTTTGCAATTTCACTCATGTTATAGCGAAAAATATGTAGAGTCAGCAATTTCAATTCACATTTTTTCCACTTGTTTGTCTGAATTGACGACAATGTCAGACACTATTTCTGGGCGATCGGCCTCTCTTATTTAACATCAGAAAGGTTGCACATTCAACCCCAATTTCCATATAAATATTGGAATGATTTCTAGACTAAATTGACCAATTTATATCCTGAAAAGAAGCAACGCATTTGAATATATTTGTCATGCTATTTTAAGAGCAAAATTACACATTTGTTCTTTATGATTAGTACATTTAAAGTTGTAAATATTGAAAATTCTTTTGATATTCCGTGAAAAGAATTCATTTGGCATGTCAGTACAGCGAGTAATTTCTTTAATTAATTATTGAAAATTTTCTTTTTACATCTACTCATTTATTAATAAATTCGTATAGATTACAATAATATGTTCTTCTCGAGATTGCCTTAAAGAATATTTAAAGTGAGAATTTTCGTTCAACATACATTGAATGTGAGGAGTGTAACCTTGTCTAATACCTTAATGAAACATTTTTCATTGGCAGTATTAGTATAATCAAAATTGTAACATAATGATTTGTTAAAACGCCACCTGAAAACATTGCTCCCTGATGCGAACAATATTTTACACCAAATAATAAATCAGCGTTGTAGACCATATAAGTGTTACTAGCATTATAACCATAAGTAAACTTTTTTGCCCTTTGAAATAAGTCAGAAATTGATTCGTTCAAGAACTTTTAGCAATTCGGTCAACTAAGTTTTGGGCTCAATATTTTCGGATTCAATGAAGCGCTTTTCAGATTAAATGTAAACTTTATTTATCCTGAAAATTTGCTACATTATGCTTAATTGTTTTCAAGCACCAACATCTTCACGTTTTAATATTGAATCATCAATTGCAGTCAAATGTCTCGCGATGAATCAAACAAATGATTGTGTACATCCGTCTTTCAAAAATCTAACTTCAATCTGTCAGCGTGGCATAAAATATGGATCACTTGCTGCAAATTATAAGTTGACTGCAATTTAAACAGCAAAATAATTTATGTAGACGTATTGATGTCGTCACTCTTCAATCAATAAAGTATGGATGGGATACAAATAGAATTTTCAATCATCCTTATAATATTCCCGCCAATCAATTTTATCTTGGCGTTTTAATGATGTAAATCCCACTTTTGGCAAACCATTATATACCAAATAGACTTTCGAACTTTAAAGAATAATCAGTTTTATCTTTGGAATTATTCATATTAAGCTCATTTATGAAATTGACATTTACAAAATTTAATCTATTTTGTAAAATTAATTTAAACTCATCAATTGACTGAGAGAGTTTTCAATCCACTTGCAGATTTTTACTAGAGTTGGAAAATTCTCTTATCAATATAATTGAAGAGCGTTATTATTTCAAATATATTCATGATAAACGAAATTGTTTTTAAACAGCACATTATCAAATGACTTCATTGTACTTCAATTAATTTACACCCTTGGACTAATTTGCAAATATTAAAACGTTTATTTCGTTAGTCCAAGTTTGACAAAATGGCCCAATTGGTGCAATATTGAATGGGAATAAAGTTTGCGAACGGCTAATCTATTAAATTTATTAATTCATGAACCAGAGAGTAAACACTAATAATGTCTATCGGTTGCTTATCTACATGAATAAAATGTTATCATGTGCGTTGCTGTGTAACACATAAGACCAGAGAGGTCCATTTTATTCAGGCCGTCAATTTTACCTAAGTATTTTCAAATTGTGCGCTGTTTGTCTATCCAGCTCTAAATTGCATAATTTCATGTTCCTTGTATTTTTGCTCAAAACTACAAGTTCATATATCTTCAGTTGAAGAGCCTGTGTCATGTGCCTTTGAATCAAAGTAATTATTTTTGTTAATCCAACTTAATTGTTTATCATATGTTAAAAATCATCAAGCGACTAAATGTGCTTCGAATTAAGTATCAGCAAAAATCATCTACCTTCCTTACATATTCGCGAGAAAAAAACCTACGATTTCATTTTAAATACTTCTAACCACTAGAAGACCAAAATAATTCTAAACGTGTTTCTGATCAAACATCATAAATGCTAAACACTCCAAATCTCGCATGATTAGCTAAATGTGCTCCAATAAGTGATCATTTTAGAAAGTAGCAAAATATTGTCATTACTAAAATTTTTAAGTAGACATTTTTGGATTCTAAATATTAAATTCACGTTAAACCTCATATCAAAAAACGCTATTATTGTCGTTTTTTTTGTTACAATGACATATCTACCGGCTTCAAACAGATGGTTGTGATATAGTTTTTTGAGCTCTTATATTCGCATTGAGTTCTAAACATTGAAGTTTTGAATTTGTTATAAGACTTAAATTGTACGTTTCCCTTGTTCCGTAGTGAAAAGAATCACAATTGTTGTTCGATTATTGATATAAAGAGCTTGGTGCAAAATTGAAGAAAATAAAATTGACGAAAAAAAACACGTACCTATTGATTTAAGTTTGAGTTTTTCGTAGTATGTCTTGTAACGTGTCAAAGAATAGCTATTCTTCTAAATCACAAAATCTTAACTGTAAATCAATTGCTTGAAGCAAATTTACTTACATAATTATTAATGTGCTGAATTAATTTTGAATCTCACCCAAACAAAAAAGTGAACTCATTGTCAATTCACTACTATGCATTAAAATTAGATTTCCTTTGCGGTCCGCACGAGAGCCACAAATGGACTAAAAAACTGGTTTGCTTTCATTAGTGAAAAAGTGGTGATTATTTCGTATTAAATTGGTTTGACTCGTGTGAATCAGAGAATTACTTAACAATTTTTTTACAAAAATGACACTGAAAAAATACAATTTGGATTGTGTGAAAACACTATTGGAATTGGAATATGTATTTCAATAAAATGTTTGCACCTAAATAGCGTGTTACGAACTAAATAAATTAACTCTCCATGCCATTATTCGTTCATTGATACTACGAATCCACTTTATTGAAATGGTTTTAAATGCAAAATAATATATGACATGATCGGAGAATCTTACAAAAAAATTATAAAACGCGTTTATGAACAGCTGTTTCGTACCATTCTTAAATTAGTTAAATTCAGTGACAATGAAATGGAACTAAGTACATATGAATAATGACAAAACTAAAATATTGATTATAATATTTGATTTCTAGAGATTTATATGAAACCTATATCTCATATTGAAATAATACCTAGATAAACGTTAAGAGTGTAATAATTGGTGTCGTCCAAAATCCATTTGGGAAATAATTTTCACAAAGTAAATATCATTTTTAGGTTTTTCTCAATCAATTTGTGACCTTAAAATAAATATTCAAAGTGAATAAAGTCGTGTTAGTCTTGACAAGATTATTAATTTTACGTTTGCTCATATCTTCATATGAATAAGCTCCATCAGACATCTGAAGTGGCACATCGATTACTGTTTGCGCATTCCAAATATAACATGTGAGATTTTCGTTTAATGCGAGATGCAATCGACAGCTTTGCGTAAAGACATCAGCATATTGAAAAGATTATTAATATTAAGAAATATTTTCTTTTATTTTTTTCATTACATATGTGTAATGGGTGCTCAAATTGAAATACTAGCCATTATATCCGATTTTAATATGTAGGATATTATATGTGAATTAAACGGAATTCGAATTTATTTTTTTAAATCGAACGCATTTTATTGACAAAGTAAATATGTTTAAACAAAAATGTCAGTATATTCAAGCAAACATATGATAGTCCTCTAGATTGCAAACTTGAAGGGAACTGAAAGGAGCCAAGTTAATATCTCCGTCGTTATTCTGATGACACAATGAGAATGAAATTCTTAGAGTTAATCGTGGTAATATCGGTTAAGTCAAAACCTCGATCTTAGATCGGATGCTTTACCTAAAATGATATAAAGGCTTTGCTTCGATTGCTAAATTAACAAATATAGAGATCATCAAATATCATCTTCTAAGACACAGTCATCAAATTAATGCAATTCGTTTAATTAATTTGACCCTGCTGATTATTTGAGAAATTCTCCAAGTATTTCTCAACATATTTGCGATGAAATAGACAGTATATAAGCGTTTTATTTGTTTTTAAATATCAGTTATTTAAAATAATGAATGAATAGATTAGGAACAGCTTAATAAAGCTTAACTAAAACATATCAAATTATGGCTTAGAAGAAGCTAGCTCATTTGATATTTTTTCTTGAATTCAAAAATAGATTAAAGAGCCGAATGTTATTTCTACATGCCTAAATTAAATGCGTATTTATCAGGCCATAGACTTGTATTTCCTTCGCAGATTCACCACAATGTATGCGCACGTCACTCTAAAAACAATATATCAACCCTTAGGTTTAGTTTCTTCTATATATTGGAAATATTTTAAAAAAAGATCGAAATTTTGTGGAAATAAGATCTCATTATATAGTACCGAACATCAACATTTTTTTCAATTTTCGCATTATGCTACTGAAAATATAAAATCATTTGCATTGAAAAACAATACTATCATTTACGCAAAATTGTTTTAGAATTTCAAATTTATATTTTCCACAAATACATTTACTTCATTAGCAATCAAAGTTAAACTTGCGTGTTTTTCAATGCAAAAGGGAGTAACATACATTTTATTTATTTTCTAATTCGTGAATTGTGTGACGAGTATACTTTATCACCGCTTCTAACTTTTATCAAGATGTTGGATAAAGAAATTTTAATTTTGTCAATTTTGTATTTCGTTAATCACAATATCTCATCTCATTAGCAAATATCTGGTTAGGTGCAAAATTTTAGTATTTTTCAAAATCTTTAACTAGCATATTTTAATATTTATATGAGTTGATCATAATTTATTTGACAACCCTTACCTAAACAACTTATTTTGGAATTTTTAAATATCAAAATGCTTTACTGGTCTGCCTTTCACCAACAGAACATGAAAATACTTGAAAATATTTTCACCTATCATTTCATTAGTTCGATAATATAGCAGATGAAAATAATGATAGTTGAACCTAAATTCAATGAGACTAAGAGTTGCAAACTATAGAATCTTTTCTAGATGTCTTTCCCAATTTGCACCAAGCAAAAGTGTGGTATTTCTAGTAATGCAAACAACAGTTATTCTTCATTATTTAAATTGCACTCCCCGACTGAATAGGATGCGCGCCATATATTGCATATTAATCCCTAATAAAAAAGTAATATTTTAATTTCATTTATTTTAAAATTTTAGTTCGCTAAATTGAATAGTATTTTGATGAGACAATGTGAACAGCACCAAGGCTTATTGATCATGAATAATTCAATTATATAGATCAGGATTATTAAAAAACGTTGGCTGCGTGCAGCCTACTTTATGGAATTAAAGATGTTAAGAGGCCAGACGAAGTGTTTATGTGTTGTTGGCAGTTCGTTTTTTTGTTTGACTCATATTTTCAATAGACATCTTAAAAGTGGTCTAATCCGAATCTTTAATTTCCATCACAATTACTTGTTGTCATATTTTGAGACCTTAAATTAGCCACCTAATTAATTAATTCATTCAGAGTATACCAAGTTATTTGACTGAAGGCACAAAAGACTTGTCTAAAGGCCATAAGATTTCAATTGTCCTAGAAGGCCAAATGCAGCAGTGATGCTGTTTGTTATAGCGGATCTAAGCGACAGTACCTATTACTGCTTGGTTTTCCCTTGAAAAAGAACAAGATGGATTGTTCCTTTTAGTGATATAGCAGGAACGTGATAAAAGTGAAACCTAGGGGGATTAGCCCAATGCCAACAATTAGCGAGATGAAAAGATGAGTTTGTAAGTATCGCTATTCGTGTTAAGTCGCTTTAATATCCACTTCAAATACATATCTTGTTTTTCAAGATGACAATATTTTGTACATGATTTTGAACTATTCTAATAATTTGTATTGCTACAATCACATTCTGAAAAAAATTAAATTAGGTGAATTCTAAGGTTAAGTGGCTGTTTAAATCGTGTTTGAAAAAATGGAATTAAATACCTTTGATAAAACTTTTAAGTTTAAAATGTAAAGTACTAGAGAAATTCATGTATTCCAATTCACCATAGGATTTTCTCAATCAATTTTGGGCTTAAAATATATATCCAAATTTAATAAATTCGAGTTAGTCCTGGCAAGATTAATTATTTTATATCTTCATACGAAGAAGCTTTATCAGTAACCTGAAGTGGCGTATCGATTACTGTGTGCGCATTTCAGTGATCTCGCGACTGGTTTGACTTCTTTTGTCACATTTACTTCTAGTGAATAAATTTCTTCTAATGATTGTGCAGCCGAATGAGCAATATTCACAATCCATTTGTGAATGAATTAATGAAAGACGATTTACAACATTTGAAATATTTTCATTTTAAAAAAATTAGCCTATTTTAAATATTTCTATATATTTAAATACACATAGGGCAACTTGAGTCAATTCGTTTGGTTAATAAAATCTTTCATAAAGTAGTATTTAAATCATTAAAAGTTCAAGATAAAATTGCTTGACAGAGTTTTTAAAAAGATGATTGAAAGATTCACTTTGTTTCAAACTCAGGTTTTTTGCACTGATATTTTCAGAAACAAAGTGTCAAATTAGATGATTTCAACTAGAAATCTCATTCATACACCAAAGCAAAACGAACATGTCATTCAGCTAATCACTTACGGGTTACTGAAATAATAAAAGATTTCATATAAATATGAAACACGCATTGATTATTTTTTTATAAAACAGGACCGGACACATTATTTTCGTCTGTTGTGCATTTTAAACTTCAGACTGAAAAAAAATAGCATTTGCGGATCATTGACTGATTTGAGTGCAATATTTCGACTCCCTTTAGAATAGAGAAACAAGAAGAGAAGCCTTCTTGCCTTTTTTTAGAATGTTAAACCAGAATGACTTACTAATGTGCAAATTAAGACATCGAGTTAATGATTATTAATTGGTTAAAATTAAACATGAGAAACATGAGTAAAACTAAATGCGTATTGAATGAAAAAAATTTTATTACTTTTCAGACCAGCACATTTCATTTATAATTCAACAAAATTTGAGGCTGCCTTCAAAGTTAATGAATTCAAATTTGGAAATTTATTTGTAAAATATATAAGTATGGATGGAATTTGAAAAAGTAATAATAAAATATATCATACAGAAAAACTAAAAAGATAGTAAATTTGATAAAAATTAACTTCACAACCCAAATGAAATAGAGTTGTTAAATTGAATTTGCCACATGCATTGTTTGAAATATTTCAATGCTCATGTATATCGCATTTACAAATAATGGGAAAGATAAGTTTTATATTTGATTAAGATTTCTTGTGTTATCTTTGAGAGTGCCCTATTGGCTTTCACCATTTATTTTTGATTTGAAAACAGCCTCAAACTTTCAAATTAAAGCGAAACGTTGCTGGCAAATTTGCACTGATAGTTTAGATGAGAGGCTTTTCGTCGGCCAATAGAAATTGAAGTGCGCGTTAACGTATATAATCAAGTGCGTTGATAGCAAGCGCTTTGCATCTTTGCTTGATTTAATTTAAACGATCTGGCAAAGGTAAAAAAATGTAGCATGCCTCCATTATGAATTTTGAACTAACTTATGTAAAATAATACCACTATAACTAAAATCTCTAAGTGATTTTAAAATAAATATATTAACTAACAAAGTCCACTTTTCCAAGCTAGCTGCTTGGAGATAGATCGTTTTTGCACTACCATATTTTCTGCTTGATTTTACTAAATACATAAAGAGTATTAATTTTAGTTTTAATAAATCTAATGTTTCCTGACAAGTATGATGTGCAACCGCCATGCACCAACTTCTTAGTTTTGCCTTTTTCATCGCGTTTAACTTGGTTTGCTTCAGAAATACTTCCTCAACGCCAATGATTGGCATTTTAGTCATCATTTTGGTTTAAAAATGTAGGACATTTATTGCAAGTTTGAAATTTATTTTACGAAATTGTATTTATTTAATTTCAAAATCTATTATTACAAACAGGAATTATAAATATATGCTTTGTTGAGCATTTCAATACATGCAAGCGGGCATATGCAAGGCTACCCGGTTTTAACTAGAAGTTAAATGAAGCAAAGAGCAAAATGAATTATGTCAATTTAATATTTTTTTCATTTTCATAAACTAAATAAACAACTGATGATGGTAATAAATGTCATCTTTTAAGACATAATCACTAAATTCTTTTAATTAATTTGCATTTGCGGATTGACTACGATTAAAATCAAAAGATTTTCAGATATTTATATCAGAAAATTCGGCTTGCAAAAATTGCATTGATTCTAAAATAACATCAAACTAAATACATAAATGAATGCATTGAATACTGACAAAGTAAGCAAAATTAATACAGAGGCCAATCAATAAGCTGAAAATTCAAAGAATTATATTTACAAATAAGGGGAGTGCGATAGAGGAGTGCGTGTGGTGTACATCCACGTGGTGCACCCTGGGCAACGTATACTCATACGGCTAAAAAGTCTATTAACCGCATTTGTCTTCTGACTTCTAACTAACATGACACGACTGCTTGTCATATTCAACTCCTTCCATTTTACTCATCTTACCTTTTTCTCTAACTTTGTGTCTGTCTGCCTCTTTTACATCTGTGAATCGCTCTTCTGTTCCCTACCCCTCGACTTTCTTCTGAATTGATGAACCTCCCCCTGTGAAGCCCGAAGTCAGCTAAATGGCTAATGATTGCTATTAAAACGCCTGCCATTTGAAATAAACTAATAGATACTTCCAAATAAGAAAATCAACTTCTGGTTCATCAAACCATAGAATTGTATTTCCTGTGCCGATTCACTATTGGGTGCTTAGATACCACTCAACGGAATAAAATACCAACAAACTGGACTAGTTTCTTAGTTTTCTTTGAAATTTGAAAATAATTGCATGTTTACGGAAATGTAAACGCATTTTAAAGATGGAAATATTAGTCTTTTTCCAACTATTGGATTGTGCTCCAGTAACAAAATAAAATTCTCTCATAAATAATCAATGATATTTTGCCTTTATTTACTTACGTATTTTCTTTTAAATTCAAATTTATATTTGCCATTAATGTTTAATATCATTTGCATTGAGTCTGCATAAGCATTAAAATTATAAGAAAATTAATTGATACATCAAAGTTTCTGCGCAAAAGATAAAAATTATATTTTTTCTTTACTTTTCAGATTATATTTATCCAAATCGTTTCCAAATTTCAACGATAAAGCGATATCAACATGATTTAATTGAAAACTTTGATTGTTACTAGGACACAATGATATGTGCATTAATTTCATTTATTCTAAAATTCTAGTTAACTGGATGTGGAGGAGAACAAATTATTCATTCATTCATTTCAAATGACAAGCGTTTGATAGTAAAAGTAGTCGAATATGACATACAATGGGGTCATAGTGGTTTGAATTTAGATGTCATCTGTCGGTTAATAGGCTTTTTTGCCGTATAAGAATATGTTGCTCAGGATGCACCACGTAGAGGCAAGTCTATTGCACAACCCGGGAAATTTTGTTATTAACAGGATTAAAAATCAACATAATTGTTAGAGCAAAATGTGAGGCGGTTATATAAGCTCTACAAAAGACAATGATAGACGGAAATTATTTCAAGCCAAGGAATCAAGTTTAGAAGTATTAACTTTCACAGATATTGCATAGTAATGCACAAATAATCATAAAATGACAAAAAGGCGTTTGTAATGGTTTGTTACTGATCTATAATCAGTATCTATTTCAGAACATATAAAAGCTTGCGTTTATGCATTTCTGTGATCAGTGAAGGTTGCATTTTGCTTAAATTAATCAAATCAAATAAGATGTTTTGATTTTGCTATCGATCTCAATATCAATACTAAATAAGAGAGAAACACTAGATCACCAGCAATGGGGCTTCCAATAATCATGTATTAGTAACGTTGAACGTAAATAATTTGTTCAAAAATAAATTGGGGCCTATTTTAAATATAAAAAACTTATTCTCGTTCCAATGGAAATTCAAATTGCTGAGGCAATCATATGGTTTGCATTTCTAGTAACACAAATGAATAGAAGTTGTTTCTGGAGACCCCAAACTTTACTGACTTTAAGGTTTTTGTATATAAGTGATATTGCAGGACTGATTTTGTGAAATAATATATCCTGTCTGACATAATTCTTTGACAAGTGCACTCGAAAAATGCTAAAATAACGAGAGTTATCTTTCTTTCCTTAAAATGGTATACCTCCTGAGTTTTGTGGGAGTTTTTCAAGAATGGAACAAAGCTAAAATCTTATATGCGTACACAACAATGTTATAATTTCTTGCAAATTGATAGTATCTTAAATTGTAACTTTTCCACTATCACCTTCCATTAAACATTGAAGATAAGCTAAAAGATTAATGGAAATATTTCCTTATTTCGTTATA
>UZAE01012566.1:25974-36974 GCA_900617975.1 Rodentolepis nana | reverse complement strand
CCCTCCACCGTAAAACATTTATAACCAAGAGATAATTCCAATAAATCACCCGCTATGACGCATCAACTATCTAGTTGAAATTGATTGGTAAATTCGATGGATTAAGAACGTTAATAAATAAAAAAAAACAATGGGGACGACAGCTCTATTGAAAAGTGATTCATGTGCGTTACGATATACTGATAGCGGCCAACCTGATAAGACAAAATACAACGATCTTCCTAGAGGGAGCTGTGGGACACATCATCAATGACCAAATAGAAATCCTGCTATAGAACGCTACTCAGAAATATTTAGCTATTAAAGTTCATACGAATGATGCCAGATTTATCTGGTAACTAATCGCTTTTCCAAAAATACACACTTTGCTATCAATATACGTATTCCGTACTACACATCTGTTTCCTTTATAGCTGGGCTATAGCTTAGCTTGTTCTGGGAGTCTAGCTAGATGTTGGAGAATCTGCCATAGAGATTTCTGAGTCAGTCAGGCTTCACTAGCGTAGCAATCCGCTACAGAGCCCATACACGCCATGCAGTGACTTATATCAATTACGTTTGAGCATTTTTGGTTATCACTTTCAAGCCACTTGCGCATTGTCTTACACTTAAAAGTAATGTTAATAAGTTTTTAATGCCACGCTCCAAAGCCGATCCACGAAATACGTATGGAATTAGGTTACATTATTAGTATTTCCCGCTAGTAAGGAGGCACATATCAAAGTTTCCAATAAGTAAAACCCCAAACCGAAACAGAGCACGCAGTTACATCACACAATGCCATCAAAATTCCATTTCGAGTTAGACCTGACAACGCTATTAGAACACACCCCAATATCACTTGAAGAAAAAATGATCAAATTAAAAATACTGCTACTCATGAGGTTATAATTATGTACACCAATATGAGATAAGATAACGAATTACATTACTTTGAACATAGTAAGATAGCATATAAATAGTAAAAGACAAAACTCGTCGATAGAAAATAATAAGTCATTTACATACATGGACAATCATTAAAGCATGCCTAAAAAGTATAACTATATCGTACAGGTTTCCAATTGAGCAATTAGAGCTTCGATTTCTGCTTTACGAGCCATTTTTGCCTTCTGATCAGGATTCAAAGCTTGACCAGCTGCTGCCTTCTCCATCAATTCATGAATTTGACGAAGTCTCTTCCGTTCAACTTTAAGCTGGTGCTGTATTTCGGCTTCGGCATCTCTTGTCACGCCCTCACCACTTTCAACAGGCTTTTTAATATCGGCCTTGGGATTCACGGCCACAGTAGGCGTTTTTTTAGCAGGCTCACTAGCCTTATTCTGAGATTTTGTTTGATTCTTCGTTTCTAAATCGTAATTTAAAGAGTGGATAGATAATTTATACGGACTTCAAATCGTAAAGATAATACAATACCAGATTTATGCGTCGGGTTCCCCTTCGATTTCTTCTTTTTTGAAGCGATTTGCTGAGAAGCATTTACAAGGAGACCCACGGAACCAGCTTTCTTTCGCTGGTTTGTAATTGCTTCAGCGTCTTCTTTAGATAGACCAGGGATTACGTACATTTCCTTCTTTCTATTCATTTCTTCTACAGCTTTAGGCTTATAACTATGATAAACAAGATAGTTATTATAGTAAATGATTTAACTTAAAATTGAGTATCTTAAGACAAATGAAGCTTACGTTGGCATTTCATCTTGAGGAATATATCCTGCTCTGACTTTTATCTCCTTTCGCCAAGTGCCATCAGGGCGACGGCTGGCAGGAATAACATGTTCGCCTTTAAAGATAAAGTTAATACAAAATGCAAACCTTTCTCGTTAACAACCACGCCCGTTCGAGATGACCGCATTTCTAGCCCGTTTTAAGCAGACTCTTAAACATATAGTTGTGTCACTGCTCTGATCAATAAAAAGATTCCAAGTTTTCTTGCTTTACACAATATCATATAAATTTTTATCATTTAATAATTTTCAAAACTTTCATGTCCATTTTTTATATAAAATTTTGAAATCTTAAAATTTATTGGTTTAAAACTAACATTTGCTTTATTCTTCAACATACTAAAATGATATAATTTTATGTTTAAACCGATAAAGTAAAATGATAAAGTGGTTTAAAATTTTCTATAATTAATCCCAAGTTAAACAGATATACAGTAAATCTGCATGATATTCCCTAACCTCATTCAACGCTTGCATACATTAATACATACATACATACTTTTATATATATGCTTATGAAATTTATTTAAAATTGATAAACTTGATTAAGTTTAGTGACCAATTAATAGGGAATGATTTTAAAATTTCCTTTCAATGAATTATTGTTTATGTAGCAAGTATAAGCTATATAAATAAGTATATATTTTGGTAAAAATTGAAATGAAATGGAAACGAGCAATAGCAGAGTTCAATTAAATCGAAAAATAAGATTTACTGATTAGTTTCCAGTTATTTATTTTAGGAGTTCAATACATTTTGAGAAATATCTCACAAGTAAATTTCGAACGTTTTAATGATATAATAATTTCTGTTAGATCGCTAGATATAGAATATTTGAAAAAAATACTTGCTTCAGCATTCTAGTATCAATACCGAATTTCAAATCAGTCTGCCGTATGTTTCGACTTTGCGGAAATTAGCTATTTAATAGCTAACAAATCAATAAATATTTTTTGGCCTTCATAAGAACGTCAGTATCACAATAACAACAACGGGAATTCGTTTTACTTCAGAAATTTCTTGCGATACTCTGTACTCTTATATATGAATAGAATAATTGAGCAATCTAACATTAGTTTAGATGAACATTTAAAATTTTATCTTCACACTCTTGCTGTCAAAGTCAACATTCTCCGCCTCAACATTAAGGCTTCTTATTTGAAAAAATATGGTAATAGAAAATAATTAAGTTGGGTGGAATTTCAACATAGGCATGCAATTTAGTTTAAAATTTTCTTCTAAAAAATCATATGGTAATAAAAGAGAATCTTTAGCGATAAATTAAAATAATAAATGCACTCGGTAAATTCTATTTTGAAGCGAAAGGGCTAAGTGTTTACTAAACAGAAAATTGTTAATGAACTCTACAAAATTCCTTTCTTGTGTTTTATTGAATCAATAAAAGGTTCAATCAGATTTCATAGATTACCCTCTCGAATGCGGACGTAATGAAATCAACGATTTAAGGTGGATTATATTTCTCACTGGATATCTTCAAACACTATTGAAAAATAAAATAGTAAGTTACCTTTAACTGCTAAAATTAATGTTTTTACACATTTTTTACTTATTTTTTTATTTAAAACATGGTCCTTTTTGGTATCGAGATGTCTGATATTGATTTACTATTTAAATTTAAAAAAATTATTTGGAAGTGACGTTTAAGTATTGTGCTTATTGAATTAATCGTATTCCGTATTAAAGATGAACTCTCCTTTTCAATCAAACCATCTGGAATACTTTTCATTTTATATACATTTCTACAATTTTATTCATAAATGATAGTTTCTTTTGACTTAATGAAAATTTGTGTCCAGACATGCAGAATTATGGTCACCAGACTGGTTACGTTGCTCATCATCCACATGAGACTTATTCCACCGAAGACGAAGGAGAGGATGGCGAAGAAACTAATGCCACGGCAACTAGATGGCCTGGTGGAGTTGATCACGGTCCTCATCATCATACTACAATTCCTCGAATCGAACTCCCTCAAAATTCGACGCCACCTTCAGAACCTAGCTCACCTCCCCCGGCTCAAAATTCCGCTCAATCCGCCTCAGATGCAGCTGCCGTTAGTTCACTTGGTGCTTCAATTCGTGCGGGTGGTGGTCCAACGCTTAGTGGAATTGCTGGCATTGCAGCCGCTGCTGCGACGCAACAAGGCAAACCACTAAACCTCACAAATCTCGCCTTGGTAGCACAGACCAATGCTCGAAAGCGACCTGCTTCAAGAGCACAGGCTGCTGGTGCCAGACCTCAAAGAGCCCTTTTTTGCCTCAGTCTACGAAATCCCATTCGTAAAATGTGCATAGGAATTGTCGAGTGGAAGTATCCTTTTAATAAACTATCTACCACTTGTATTAAAATTTAAATAATATTCAAATAATATTAAATAATATTTATTTAATAATATTTAGAGAGTCATAAACTTACTGCGCAAATAGTTATTACTGTATTACCCTATTTTTTCGATTGATATATTTTTTATTGGAATTGAAGAAAATGAAAATAGGAATCAATGAAAGTTTACGTTGATTTCCATTTCAAAACTTTTGCATTTTGTTTTGTTGTATCCTATGGAATGAAGTGAAACAATGTAATGCCATTAATGCGATTTTCTGTAGCATTTGCTTTTATTAACTTGTCTGTATTATTTTCCTTAATCGGTTTTATAAAGACCTTTCGAATATCTTATCCTGATTACAATTTTGGGAAATTGTTTTGCTCTTGGATCTCACACCCCATATCCAGATGCGGATTCTAACGGAACAAATTCTATTTTGGCAAGTTTAATAACCGCTTATTGTTTAAATTAATTTCTCTTATTAACCTGCAAGGGTATAGAATACAATGTATGCATTTGATCTCATTAAAAGACGCCTTTTATAGTCACATCTCATCAGATTTCCTTTTATTCTCTTTTCCGCCAATTTATCACATTCCTTTATTCAATACGAAATTTGCCTTAACCGACCTTCATAACCAAACGAAATGGTTAGAATTTACTAACTCGAGTTTTCTGCTTATATCTTAACGTCTCTTAATAATTACTTCCACACAAGGGAAAGGCGAATAGATTTTTGGCTTGTTGTATGAAAATTAGGGCAACAATGCTATGCGATAAAATTTGATTAATAAAATAGTTAATAGCCGCACTTATTTTACTTATGGAATTTCGAATTAGCCCTATTCTTACAAGGAGTATAGTTAACTTCGTTGTGGGGGGGGGAGGTTATGTTCAAAATTTAAAAAATCTGTTGATCTTGATTTATTTGAATCCTCGCAGACAAAACAAAGGGATTTATACAAACCAAGGAACACCAAAATTCAATGGAGGCAAACTCTCAAAGAACTGCTCGAATAAGAGAGGGGAGAGTGAGGTGTGGAAGGCCCTCGATGTTAAGGATTTGAAGAATCTTCCCGTTACATGTCAATGAAATAACCACTATTATAAGTTACGATTCCCTTCAAAGTGTCCGTTTTTCAGAGTTCATTTTGGAGTAGAATTCATCGCCTTCCTATTGACTGTTTTCAACAGCAGGGTTTATGGAGCTGTTCCCTGGTGATTTGAGAATGAGTATCTGATCCGTGTCCTTGACTCATCAATCATTGCCATCGATCACAACGCACAGTACTGTCTGGGTTCAATTTAGGGGAATAAGTCAGATTACTCCTCTTTAATCCGCAAATGATCTGCTTATATTTGAGTAAGATACATGAGTTGATTGGTTCTCAATTTGCCATTAAAATGGTAGAAAAGAGTACAAGTATGGAAAAAAACACTATTGGATACAAACGAACGAATTTTGTTTTTTTAGTAGACAAGTATTATTTGTCTGTCAACTAAAAATGATGAAATTCCTTTCACTTTCTTTAAACAGGAAAAAGTTGAAAATGTTTTTATCGTCATCTTCACAATTGAGTGCTTTCTCAAAATAATTGCTCTCGGCTTTGTGATGCATCCAGGGGCCTACCTTCGAAATGGCTGGAATATTCTAGATTTTACTATTGTTTGCCTCGGGTAATTCTCCACCTTTTTCTCATTTATATACTTTTTGTCATGAATCACTTTAATTGAATTTAGTATGCTTTTAGCTTCTGACTAATGAAAAAATGATGCGCAAAAGCTATTGGATTTTAAATCTCAGTTCTGAATTAAAAAACAGATATTGTTAGATAATTCAATTAATAAATTATAAATTATAATTTAAATTTATAGGAAATGATCAATTTCTTGAATATTTGATTGAGCTATCGTTTGAAAGTAAATAATTGTTAAATCTTCATTAATAAATGGGGAATTTTAATTATTATTTTAGAATTTTAAACAAAAAGCCTAAATCTCAGTTGTAAATTCTTTAATGTCAGCAATTTTTTAATACTTTATTGCATATTTGCAACCGCAAGACTGAGATGAAATAAATTATCACACATGTATGCTTGTTTTATGTATAATTTTTGGCAAAACGAATAGAATTACGTCCACTATTTTGTTTTTTTTTCTTGCGCAATACTAGATTGCTTCAACCATTACTGCAAAAAATGCTTGACCGTTCCGGAGTGGACGTAAAAGCCCTCCGAGCATTTCGAGTACTCCGGCCTTTACGACTTGTCTCCGGGTTGCCAAGTGAGTTCTGTGCCACTCCCATTCACTACTTATAGCAACTCTTCTTCCCCTCTGCTCCCCCACCCACTCCCCCCTCCCTTTAAATTGTGGCCTCTCATTTTCCCATACAGCAATAGCGTCTTCTAAGTGGGTTCTACTCGTGGAGCTGACACAAATTACTCTGAAAGAGCCCAAAGTCGGTAAGATATAAAAAAATGACGGACAAGGATCAATTGCCATAAGAAAAACAAGGAAGCGGCAATCTTGTTTTATGACCCCACTTTTAGACTCATCCGATGAACGTGCAGATGGGTAGATGTCGCTAACCACCCGACGGTTATAGTGATCAATCTTGTTTGCCATCTCCATTACTTCGCAGATATTAGCTACTTAACTATCTCTCTCTCATATTGTCCTTTTTTAATTAAGACTAGCTTGTATCAAGGGCTATAGTATTGAAATGGGAGAGATGCTGATCCTGAAATGTAAACATATCTTGAATAGAACTAAATGCTTTTCTATTTCGAAGACCTTGATGTGGGATTTTTCGTTCAGCCGCTGATTAGTTTGAAGTTCGCTATTTGGGAAGTCACATAGAAAGTCTAATTGTATTCATAGTCGTTTTCATCATTTCTTCTCAAACCAGCTCCAAATCATTTGGTTGCGAAGACATAACAAAATAGCATAAACCTTAATTGAACCTATGTGGAGTGGATTTTAAACCTAACCTATATAAGCTTGTGCATATATTCGATCACCTTATCTTATCCTCCCCTTCTTCTTGAACAAAAATCGATTTACAAGAATTTTGAGTCAATTACTAATGAAACTTGAGACCTTGTGAATATGGTGTCATAGAGCTCAAAGTGCGAGTTTACGATGCCAGTGATTATAGCATGTAATCAGTTCGGAGCAGAAAAAAGATGAAAGTTATCAAGTAATCTGAAGAGTCTCGACTTTATTTGGACTTTGTAGAATTTAATCGTGTTTGTTTTTTTTAAGTGTGACTTTCTTCTGCAAATTTAATAATCTTGTCACATTTGTCTACCATGACTAATATCTGGATGACATTGTATGATATGCTTTCGGGGCCATATTCCTTTCAAAAATTCTTCCGGATTTGAGAGCATATTAATTTGTATATCAACCTGTTAATTTTAGGAAACAATCTCTCAAAATCTTCTCATTTTGCTTCATTTGTGAAAAATCAATGACGCTGGTGATAATATGGCGGCTTCTTTCTGAATGAAGGAATGTAGTGAAACATTTAAGGTGTAAGATTCCTTCGAAGAACTTTTTCTCTCACAAAATGGAAAGACTTGAGGTTCCTTAAGATGTTTCTCCCTTTCCTAATTTACATTTCTTCCTCTGATAATTTAAAACCTAAAGGTGGTTGAATTGAGATGAGATGCAAATCTCAACAAACTTTGCGGAATTGCAAAGAAAATCAAACACCTCGAATGTCAATGAGCTAGACAAATAGATGTTCTAGACAATAACCTTTCATGACTTGAGTAAGGCAGTAGATACAATAGCGCAAAAGCATTAATTGAAGATTGCAAATTGAAATGTTATGTGTGCCAATTAAAAGTGAATAAACGGCTTCGCTAAGGTATGTGAGATTATGGGATAACTTGAGAATTTCTGTCATTCTTCCTCAGATGTATACTTTCGATGGTTAGGGCTCTTGTTCCATGCTTATCTATTATATGGCTTCAAATTTAATGTTAAAATACACGTAGCTTCAATCTTCTTTGCGAGTTTCAAATTTCTGATGAAAAAAATCAACAGATTTCCTTTTTAATTCAATAATTTCTCTTACAAATTGTGCAGTTTGCTCAACTCCGCTTAATTCAAGACTTCTTGGAAATTATGAATTGAACTTCAGCAAGTTTTTTCATTGCTTCTTGTACCACCTTCGATGAGCCTTTTGCTGTCAGATTCTTGTTCTCTCAAGAAAAACAGTTTCTTGAAAATACTGCCCCATCGACTCGATAGACCGTGCCTTAATTAATATCAGTCACGCGCATCCATCCACTCTTCTGTTATATCCCTCCCTTTTCTTCTACTTAAGGATGAGCGTGTATTCCAATTGCATATTTCTTTGGACTAAAGAGCAGTAATCGACTCTATTATACCACTTTAAATTTCAGTAGATGACTTCAATTTCGTGTAATTTTGATGCATTTTGCACCTTTGATGGGATTCTTCCTCACATATCGGATGGAGAGTTGGGTCTTTGGGTATTGGAGTGTTGTTTATTCTTTGCGGTTATCGGTATTTTTACTTTATTCAGGTTTACAAGTGGTGTTGAACGCGATAATTCGAGCAATGGTCCCCCTCTTGCACATAGCCCTTCTTGTCATCTTTGTAATTACAATGTACGCCATCGTCGGTTTGGAACTATTCTCAGGGAAATTGCACGCAACCTGTTATGATGTCTACACTGGTAAGTTGTTACTTGTATGGGATTTTGAACTGAATAATAGCACCCAATTTTCTTATTTTGAAGGCCAACACAATATTCCCTATTCTGACAAATTATATTGTTCGGTTCTTGACAATCGGACTGGCTTTGGAGTTAGTGCATTTATCCCAATATTTTTCTTCCTTAAGGGAAGAATTACGAAGATGGTTACATTTCCTCTGTTTACAAATTATAAGTGTCTTTTCTCAATATTGCAGATAGTATATCATTATCCGATTTGTCAAGCAAGTTTCTCCATTTTTTTGTGGAAACGTAATTGGATATTAGTAAATTCCAAAAAAAACCATTCGATTTGTATCCTATTTGGTTCACGACTATTTCTATAGGTTCAAATTCGAAGATTCAATTTTCCTGATTGATCTCTTGGTGGTCAAGATACGTATGAATGCCCAATTCATCAAATTCATTTTAATATCTTCATTTTTTGGATTTTTTGGTATTATTAAATGAAGTTTTTTTCAAATGGTAGGCTTTATGATATTTATCATTAGCCCTTAAACTTTGACTTCAGCTTCCCTCAAGGGTAATGATATTTATCATTAGCCCTTAAACTTTGATTTCAGCTTCCCCCAGGGGTCTGCCTCATCATTTATTTCAAATGGCAGGCTTTATGATATCTATCATATTAGCCCTTAATCAAGGGATCATTAGCCCTTAATCCTTGACTTCAGCTTCCCCCAAGATTAGCCCTTAAACTTTGACTTCAGCTTCCCTCAAGGGTGACGGGGGGTACATATATAGCAGCTAATTAATAGCAATTCATTAGCTGTCTTCTTGCTTCCCAGTATCTCTGGCTTTCCGTCCTTGTCTTTAGGGCTGGACACCGAATCAGGTGGGTCTTCTCCATTTCCTCCTGTAGGTCACATAGGGACATGTGGGCTGAGTGTATACTCCCAATCTGTGATGGTGTTTTGCCAGACAATCGTGTCCGGTACGTAGTCTAAACTCAGCAACGGCTTTAATTCTTGGCCAGTCGGCTATATTGGAGAATGTCACCGTTCACTGTTTCTCCCCCAGTCGGCTATGTCGGAGAGTGCCACTGTTTCTCCCTTGTTCGAGCTTTAAGTTCGTTGCACCTTGAGGTCTTGAATTCTCTCCTGATTAAGGACTTTCATTTTGACTTCTATTTATTAAATGAAGTACAAGGTCTGTTTGTGGAATGGTTTAAGTAAAAGTGGGCTTTAGATTGTGAGCATTCCTCACTTCGATCCACTTCAGGATCCGTATTAAAGATTTTACTATTTTTTAGTCCCAATATTTCAGAACAAGATTAGGTCTCTGATTTCCTGAGTGAATTCAGGTTTAATATAGCGGGTTATGAGCCTGATTACATTGATACAATTGCCATTTTTAATATTCTACAATGGAGGAAAATTTTGCTTGCTTCCTTTCAGCTAAATGTTTTCAGCTATGAAAGTTGGATTTAAAAAGTACGTGTGGATATATTTGATTTATTTCTAAAGTTTCAATAGAACTTTGCTCGCAATGCATATGCAGATTACATTTATCTGTGGTTATTTTCCAAACATGGATATCTGTTGAATTCACAATTTTGAAGCTCTTTATGGTCAAAATATGTTAACGAGTTGGTATAAAAACAATCCCTATTAATATATCAAAATTAATTAAAAATAATCGCATGTAAGTAAGCCTGAAAAATAGGAAGCCCTTCTTGAAATGCCTGTTATGCAGCAAATTATAACTTTTTCAAAACAGTAATTGTTTACTAAAATGTGACACTTCACACACAAAGATCGTAATCTAACGTCATTTTCTACTAATAATGTTCCAACCTTGGATCAAACTAGATCCCAATAGTCAATATTTTCAAGTCTTAAGATCAGAGGCACAGAATTATCCGATCCTAATTGAAACCTTTAATAAAAAAGTAATGTGATGAAGTAGGATTCTTTTATATCCAACCTCTATTTAAAGTTTATTATTTGTTTTCATCTCTGTCACCTATTATTATTAGGCTGAATTTAAATGTGATATTGTTTTTGCTTCGGCGTGAGAAACAATACTGTTTCTGTACTCGTATTGAACAATGTAAAGTTTCCATTTCTTGTCAAACAGTTTCTTTTGTCATAACAAACGCCAACCTTCCCATAATGGCACATTCTTTTCTGGTGAAAATTTGCCTATTGGTAAATTTTTGATCTTTACAATAGGCTTCA
>UZAE01012566.1:0-18729 GCA_900617975.1 Rodentolepis nana | reverse complement strand
ATTATCAGGACTTTTAAGCTTTAATACTCCTTCGATAAATTACGATTGTATGGAATTAAAATAATGCTTTCCAGCTTTTAAATAATTTAGACACGGCATCTTGTCGAAATATCCACATTATTTGATTATTTCTAGTGATTCGGTTCTAACATGTGCATGAGGAAATGCACTCCAAATATCAAAAGGTTGCCGTAAAATTATTTTAGGGCATAAGATAGTGAGTTTGGCAGGTATAGTCATGTTTGAACTAGTTTATAGTCATATGAATCCCGCTTTTATCTTCTAAAAACATTAAGGTTTATGTATAGTTACTATAGCAATAAGTTTGGAAATAAACTAGCTTGACCATGCATTGTTTAAACTATCACAAGGTGACTTGCCTCACTAACTTTCTGATTAACTGACGTGTTCAAAGTTTGAATAAACTAATTTCTTGACATGACAACATAGATGGTATTAGATCTGCTTATTTATGGACATATATGATTGCCAATGCGAGGAACTTGCCAAGATCTTCTCTATTGAATGATGGAGGTGATGTCTACTATATGTTATTTATTTTCATTCGGAAACGAGCGGTAGACTCAATGATCCTCTTTACTAATGTGTACAAGATTTTGAAATAGTTGTAAGCAAAATACGCTGAGATACCATCGTTTTTGTTCCAAATAACTGTCACATTCAAGATGCGACTCACGTGGACCACAAATAAAATTAATTAGTACTTGGGAGTTAATATTTGCTCGTCATTATGGCTTTAAGCCTAACTCGTGTATATCTTTCATTAAAATAATTTTTTTATTCTTCTTATTGATAATAAAATGAACCAAAAAATCTGATAAGTAGCCCGTGTTTAGATACGGTTTATTGTTGGTTAAGTAAGTAGAGAAAAAAGGAATCACGTTTTATGGTAAAGTTAATATTTGCAGTCATGTGAACAATATTTCAAAAAAAACACTGCATATATTTTCCCATTCTTTTTATTAGATTCTTCTTTTTGGAAATGACTGATAACATTTACTTCCCGAAAATGATTTATGCTCTTGTCACGTTCCATAACAAAGAAAAACAAAAAATAGTACAGTTTCAAGGACAACGGATATTTGCAAAGGAATACGTGATGTACGATAAAGTGACATAGAATGCCGATGAGGGACAATATATGCTAGATCAATTATTTGAGAATATAGCATGTTTGGTAAAGTGACAGGTATTGACTGAGGCAATACTGATTTCTAGCCAATGGGTAAACAAGTTCCAATGGCCATAGCACATATTAAAACAGCAACTAATTTGATTATCTTAACTTTAAGAAGCCATTTAATTATGTGGAGCAGCCATTAGACTTAGTGATAATGCGTAAGAAAAGTTACTTCGCCCTATTTGAATTCTCTACCATTTTAATCGATGGCTAAACCGCTAACGACGTAGCTGCTGGGAGCCGATCAGGTGACCAGCAAATCAATATGAGCTCCCAATGGACCAATAAAAATCTTGGACTTGGGGTACACTCAACCACAGTTAGTAAGTATCTACCGTGGCAAGACGACTGGTTACTCTTGGCCATTTACTCTTTGATATCGCTTATTTTTTTATATAACCTTTCTGTCCTTACTTTAACATTTTCACAATAAACCCCTATTTATATTCCTCCCCCCCCCCATCACAGAAATGGCTCATTCGATGTCTCATTAGGTAAATAATTTTATCCTGCAAAGTCCTGTCATCTTGATTCGTTTTCCTCTTCTTTAAGTCCAAAGAAGAAGTGGACTGACGAGGATGTAGTTATTTTAATTAAAAGCAGTTATGGGTTTTTGCGTTGGATTAAAAGAGATTGAATTTCACTTTTTCGTTCGAAAATGTTTGTCATCATCAGATAATTAGATTTCACTTTATTTATTCTATTGGCCTTATTGATGGAATTTATCTTTCATAACAAAATTTTTAGATGGATGTTTTCACAGACCAACGGAGTAGCTTTTTGCCTAAATTTTATACCCCAAATTTTTTTGAAGAGTTTGTCATAGACACTTTTTCATAAATCACATCACTCAATCAAATTGCATTCATATTCTCAACACCCTCGAGAGATATCACGCTGTATTCTCATTAGAAACCACAGTCAGCCTCTTAGTATGTGACTGTGAGTTTTCTCAAGGCCTTACGGCATTACAAATAAACTTTTCTACAATTTGATATGAGCATTCTTATCGCATCCTTTTCAAACTAAATTTTTCTCAATGAGTATTTAAAAGGCATTACACCCATGCTAGACTTAACATATGATCATTGATTATCATCGTGGCTTAAAATTCCATATTGTAAGTGAGAAGTAATGACTCCAATGATTGCCAAAGTCACGAGTTTTACACGTGTTTTTTAAAGGACTAATCAGAAAATCAGGCAAATTCATCATATTTCTGCGTTTGCCTAAACCAAATGCCTCAGCGTAATCGAATATGTGTCGTGTCCTCCCCTACATCGATTGCAACTTTCTCTCTGAGCCATTTCGTATCGATTTTACTCTTTGGACTAGAATTGCACTGTTTTACCCTCAATTTGCTTTGTTTGAGGGCCGATGATCCAGCATTTTACCGTGTTTTTGCATATGTGGTTACAAACAAGCCCTTAACTAGGGTTTATTACGTTGCCAAAATTTGCTTGAGTCTTATTATGCCTCCAACTATTCCCTATTTTCCCTTCGTACACAAGAAATCATTCGAATATTAGATAAACAATTTACTTTTATTGAAAAAAATTGATCGCGTCTTAAGGAGACACATTTGTGAAGTGTACAGATGGAAATCGTATAGTGAGAAGACTGAAAATCCAGTGTTATCTTATCTGTTGAGCCACAGAAAGAACACGTCATTACCAGATCATTTTCTGGTAATATTGCGTTATTTGCATTGATAGTGGTAGGGGAAGTCCATCCATATTTAAATCGACTATGTCTTTAAGGGGATTTTATTATACGGTAAGACCTTGAGACCCAGAACACCAGCAATTAGTGCTATCATCACTCTCAAATTGTTAAACTGACTTTGAAAGTGCCTTCCGGCGGGTGGATTGATATAATTTATAGAATGTTGAATGTTGGGGTATGAGGCCGTGCATTTAGAATACTCGACCTCATTGAGGTGAAGTAGTTCACTTCTTGCTTTATATGTCAATAGAAATAAGTTAATTGTTATAGATTGCACCAGCCTAAGTGTTTTCGTTCTCCTGTATTTTGGGCCAAATCTTAAATGTAGTTCCAGGGTACGCCATAAATATCCCCATTTCTGTTTGTATACAGCCTGTTAAGACTGCCAAACAGACAGCTGATAACCCTAACCTGGACCATAACTGTGTGGAACAAATTCAATGTTTGGGTATTTAGTGTTGAGGTCATTCGTGTTAGCATTAGGAGATTCAATCATATGCAATGATAGGTAAAAGGGTGTAATTCGGTCATGATATTTTGCTGAAATCATTAGCCTAACTAGAAGTTGTCGTAGTGATTTCATTTTTTTCCTCACAAGGATGGAAAGGCATCTTGGATTAAAAAAAGTAGACTTTGAACCGTCGCTGCTATGCCCAATAACCGGTATTATAATCACTTTAAAGATAATGGGGATAAAACAAAAACCCATGTGAATTATATTTAAACTGGCTTTAGAGCTTTGTCAAAGCGAAGCTTCGGGTTTAGAATAAGTGGTATGTTGCCCTGTTCAGTCACTCATTATCGAACACAGTGAGAGGAACAGTTTTCAATATGGGTCTCGGACACAAGTGCATGATTACGAATTTGTAATTATAACTGCTTTATTCAACATTTAACGCAAGTTATCAAATTTGCCGCTCGTGGGTAAAAGCGGTGAAATCAATAAAAATGTCTTGGTTTTTGTTTACTAACATGTATTTGTTAAAATATCAGTTGAGATTTTATGCCCTCAATATTGGCACCACAAAGTGTGTGATAACGTAAACTGTAGAGATATTATTCAGACCAGGGGTTAGATATGTCGTGGTATGTCGGTAGCTCAACTTTCAATTGTGCTTCTATCGCCTGGGAAAAATTACAGGTAAGCAACTTGAGAAACCTTGGCATAATTTATTTAGCGAGTTAACATATGGGGTGGAAAGGGGGACGGGTTTGGGCAGTGCGATTGGCTTACCTCCACGTGGTGCCGCATTGACAACGTTTATTCATATGGCAAAAAAGTCTATAAACCGGCAGTTAACTTCTGACTTCAATCTACCACGATCAGACTGTATTTCGTGCACGACCGCTTCCACAATACTCCCCTTACCTTTTCCTGTCTTTGTGCTTGTCTCTTTTACATCTGTGAATCACTCTTTTTCTCCACCTCTGATTTTTCTCTCCTCTGTGAAGCCTGAAATCAACTAAAGAGCTAACGATAGCCATCATAAAGCCTGTCACTTGAAATAAATAAATAAATAAGCTGGGAGGGGTGGGAAATGACCAAAGAAAGGCAAATGGAATTGTTTCTTGTTTTCTATAATGTACTGACAGCTTAAAAGTTGTTGTGGTATTGATGTTTAGTAAGCATCGAAGATAATACTTGCCGATGGTTAAATATGATAAGAGTTTCGTTTTCGTACACACTGCTATCCCATCTCTCAATTTTACACTTAATCAATTGCCATAAGGCGAACCGCTAAATTTCTGTTTGAGTAAACGTATCACCATTGGGCTTCCCTTAACTTGGGTGATATGTTGGTAGCTGCAATTGGAGGATTTCAACATCTTCAGTTGACTTAAAATTTACAATAGCCATAATACCCATCCTGCCTGTCTTCGTTTGCCTTTCCCAGGCATGGCTTATTGATTCGGCATTGGCATCAAAATCGCCAAATAATAGTTGCCAAGGCCAAACACATAGCCGCTAATATTACAGGCTTCAAAATCAGTAGTCATATTACCACTCGAATTACAGAGGCAATTGCACCACTTGGCTAGGTTTGAAATGAAGTCAACATCTAGCATACCTGTGAAGATTAACCAAACTAACTTTAATTTTTAGATAAAAACGAAATTTATCCCAGATTATTGTCTAATCGCATTCATGGAAGCAACTTGGCATTAACTTGACAGGTAAGATAAACTCTGAATCCAAAGACCAACAAGACGAACGTATTTGCTATAGCTCCCCCAAGCGAGTTAAGGCCTGTAGCTACTTAACCAAATTAAAACAATCAACAAATTTGAACAACACTTAAAGTTAAGACAATTTCAGTCAGCTAACAAACGCTAGGGCCCTGAGATGACCCCATTTCCGATAAAGATACAAAATATTCATAAAAGTGCAACCGACGGAGACAACAGTTAAACGAAAAACAAAACACCAAAATTTTCGTACATGTTATTATAGAACTACAGATAAAAATACAAAGAAAATAGTCGAAAGTTTTGGCTGTTACCAACTTGGCAATGGTTCGCATATTAGATTTAATACAGATGCATTTGGATGTAAGAACGTTGGGAGAAAACGGGGGAGAGGAGTAAACGATAATGACATTTTATACACAATCTTGTCTAAGCAGATGAGTGCCTTGTGGAAGAGAGGCCGTATAGAGACAGAAAATAGAAAGGAAAGGGCATAACACTTCATCAAATCATTTAGGCCCAATGAGCCGTCTATACAGAAATAGGGTACCAGGACTTCCTAGAATCTCACTTTGTTAGCCAAGATATTGCTATACGTCTCCATATCCAAGGGATGGTATGTATTAGACTTTACATTTAGGTAATAGATGTGGTCGTTGGTTGCCGTAATGTCAAAACCGAGCTTCATCATGCTCACCTTCTTGAATTTAAAAGTGTCTAGAAGAGAAAATGAATGACTTTTAAATACTACCTAGGACAGGTAAACAGCATGTTGAACATATTTGAAAACTAGCCTGTAGTATCAAGTGCCTTCATAAATCGGACAAAGAGTGGACGGGCATACTGAGGCAACTGTTTGCCAAACGCATCAGCCAAATGTTGCAAAATTTCAGCTTCACGTGCCTCCTGACTGACTATATGTTTTCCACTCTCCAAGCCATCTTTATTATTGAGAGCTAAGGCAAGCATACCGGCCCGACCTTCATTACCCGACACCTTAACACCATAAACTGCACAGTCAGCAAAATTCAGGGTCTTGGCAACCAGGTTTTCAACCTCAGTTGTTGAGACATTTTCACCACGCCAACGGAAGGTATCACCGAGACGATCAATAAAGTAGAAGTAGCCAAACTCATCTTGAACCAAGAGATCACCTACAAGGAAGAAACCGGTTGATAACTGAATGCCTCTAAAGAGTGAAATCGGGAGTACATTAATTTCAAGTCGGCTTACCTGAAAGGAAGTATTGATCACCAAAGCATTTTACATTGGAGATAACTTTACGACAAGTTTCTTTTTGATTGATGTAACCTTCAAAGTTTCGGATGGGGCTTGATCGCTTGATAAGGCCTACAAGTTGGCCGACTTCGCCATAATCACATAATTGGCAGAGACCAGTTTTTGGATCGCGAAGTACTTCTCCAGTTTCTGGATCAGTTTTGACAAGAAGTACAGGGTAGGCCCAGGGTAAAATGACAGAAGAGAAGCCAAGAGAACCAATCCGGTTTTGAGTATTACACAGATTTGAATTGGACTCTGTGGCACCGTAGAACTCGCCAATTTGTTCAAGATTGAATCTCTTCACGAAGTCAACCCAAATGTCACGCCGAACACCATTTCCAATAGCTAGGCGAACCTTATGTTGAGTATCTTCTGATCTCTCTGGTTGTAAAAGAAGATAGCGCAGTGTTTCTCCTACATACTGAATCACCTATTTTGACAAAAAAATTTAAGTGCAATGAAAATAGACACTCAACAATTATGAAATGGGTGGCATTATATGTTAACTCTACTCTTATAAATTCATAAATGACTAAGCTCCATCAATGGCAATAAATATAGAGAAATTAGGTGAGAAGGCAACAAACGAAAAAGGGGAAATGGAAAGCGTAAGAAAATAAACATACGGTGGCATCAAATTTGATGCAATCGGACCAAAACTTCGAAGCAGAGAATCGAGTTCGAAGGGCAATTCTAACACCACAGCAAAGCATTTGACCAACACCAACAATGCCACCTGCCGTATGGTAGATGGGAAGAGGAATGTAAAGCACATCATCCCGTCGAATTCGACAGAGGTAGTGAATTGCGGTCGACATGAAAACGTACCGGGTGAAAGTTATAATAGCTGCCTGTACCAGAGCAAAAAAAGTAGATTTAGGAAATAATTCAAGAGAGGAATTAAAGTACTATGAAAAAAGGTATCAAGTGGTAACCTTAGGAAGACCGGTTGTTCCGCTAGTGAACACGTATATAAGAGTATCGGTAATTTTTGGCTCTTTCATGACGGGGGGAGGGGTGGAGGAACTGGAACTGGCAACCTCTGACAATTTGGCATGGGTGATTTGGGCAGCAACAATTTCCGATCCCCAAAGAGTCTTTGCATTGCAAGCTGGTGGAAAAATGACCACATCGTGACCTTCAGGAAGAGAACCTTCGGGGACTAATCCAGCTTCTACTATAGCAGGCACTAAACTCGCTCCAACAAAGACGACTTGTGGATTCAATTGGGAAAGACAGCTCACAAGAGCATCACGTCGGACATTTGAATTAATCAAACCAGTTGCGAGACCAACCTAAGTGACAAAAAAAGTACGTAATGCAACACTCGTGATTGCACTTAGAATATCAGCTAAAATTAGAGAACGTATGACTAGATTCGTGAAGTTTATGATATTATACAGAAAAGCAAAGCTAGAAAGAGTGCCAATGTCAAAAATACGTATATCCGAAACAACAAGGCATAAAATAGATACAGTTGATATAAGGCAACATATGAAACATACCTTGGCAGCTCCCAACCAGATTCCAATGTATTTGGGTTGGCTATCCATGAAAAGGGCAATACTAGATTGCAGTTTGCATCCCTTTGAAACTAAGAAATTACCAATTCGGTTTGAGTAGTCGTCAACTTCGCCGAAGGTCCATTTGGTATCTTCATGAAGGATAGCCACAGTATCACGACCCTTTCGCTTAACTATGCTAGCGAAGATATCTCTTATACCAAATTTGCGCCACTGAGCAAACCAAAGGAATGTGTATATACGTATAAGAATATACAAGGCCCTAAAATAATGATTAGAAAAAAACATATCAAAGTTTTCAGCTAATACGAAATGTGAGGAAAAAGACCAAAACTCACATAAGATCGCGAGGAAGAGTAACAATACACGCGCGAGCATAACGCCATCCACCAGATATCAAGTACATGGAGAAACCAACAAGTAAAGCCATGTCCCATTTCCACAAAAGTATAAGTTTAGCCACAGTTAGTGTGATCCAAAAGTATTTTGCTGAGCTTTTTCCCGTAAAGAGTTCCATTTTAATAATCCGATAACCCCAAGTCAACTAAGACCTTCAAAACGAGGTCGGAATTAGCATTAACGTATTTATATGACACGCGCCTCTCTGTAGTAAATGAATGATTTAACTAAACACTTTGTTGGAAATAAATGTTGGAAGAATTCTTCAGAGTAAACGCTAATTACTATTATGTAATGATATATAACATTTTTATTTAAAGTTATTTGTTTGCCAGTGGTTTATTATATATTTATCACGCTATATTTGTATTATGGATTTTATATCTTTATTTTTTTGTAAGTTACTATGAGTCTGCATTGAAAGTGCACATGAAATCAATTAAATTTTAAGGTATGAATAATTTCATCAGCATAATTTTGTCATTTAAGTAGTTTTCTTCATAATTTGACTGAAATGGCACACTTTGAGAGGTCACACTTAATAATTAAAACAGCACTTTATTTTCTATTTCTGCCTCCCTCACATGCTTTCGAATATTATAGAATTACTTTGCAACACCATGTAAGGCCTCAAAAATGCTAGCTCGAAGCCATGAGCATTGATTGCTTTTTTGCTAGTTTTACTAATTTTGCAGTTTGGACACTGATTAACGCCTTATCTGAAGCATCGTTAAGATATTGTCATTTGAAAAAATTATAGTCTAGTAACTATAGATTTTATTTGTTTTGTAGCATTTCCCTTATCTTGCTGAAATAGAGAAGAATGAAGATATGCTAATAGAAAAGCAAATTACACTGTCAAACAATATTGTCATGATATATTTTCACAACTCGTGTCTTTCATAGAGGCAAAAATCAATCGTACCCCTTCTAGAGCTCTCAAACCATCCAACAATACCAAGATTTCTTATCAGTTCCAATAGAATTGAAGTTAAAATAACAAATTTCTCATAGTTAACTTAAATACTGAAACCAGGAATAGGCTTGATTACTTACGCAAATAAATTAATGGCTAACTAAAACAATAAGGTTAAGTATCCCTTCTGATTCCGTCATCTACCCAGAATGTCTGTGAAAATGGCAATTACAACTGTATCGGCAGCTGATTTTCATTCCGATTTAATTGGCCCTAATTGATTCAAATGACTTAAACTTTTGAAACCACTTATAAGTGACACCACCGTCGGTTACCATACTATAGCCAAGACAATGATCCCACTTTTTGATCGAGTCTCACAAACGCCAATCAAAATCCCTTAACGCTTGTCCATTCAGGTTGTCTGCACGACTGAAAGGCAACTGTAACGGATCTGTCTTGACCAACTTGCTTTTCAATCAGCACTACCGGTATAAGACATGATAGAACAAATTCATTCTAACAAAACAATGAGGTTTACTACATTTTCGACACTATCTAGTTATATGGTATATAACTAAATTTCTGTGGTATCATACCAGACTTCATTGAATTGGAAGAATTTCTAAAATTCTTGTCTTTTTCGGCTATCGAACTACAGTACATGTAGCTTCCCTTGGCTACTGCCGTTTGTAAATCCGCATGAAACCCTGTTTCAGGATAAAGCACTGATCTCGGGATGCTGCCACATCCAAAAAAGTGGAAATAGTTCCAACGAAGATTAGCCTAAACACGTCTACTTCACTCTCGTTGGAATTCAGAAACAACGAGAATGAGTGCAGACATTTTTTCGATTGTTACTTGAGACGTTATGTCAAACATTGATTCATCGAGTGTTCAATCACTGTGACAATGTGTTGGACAAACATCAATATTTTTAGCCAGGAAAATTGATATCCATTTTATTATTGAAAATTGTATTAATCGCATTCATTAACGTTATTAAATTAGTTTAAATGGCGTCTAGAGAGGACATGTACCTTGGTCCTGCCTCAGTTGAGTTCTCTTAAGGTATTGGACTAGTTGGTAACTAATAAGATCTAGTTATGTAACAAAGAACGAAAGGAAGCTTGGCAGAATATGGTAACTTAAGCAGAAATTAAACTTCCCAAAAGGACAATAGGGAAGCAAAATATGTTTTATGATACAATATTAGCACATTTTCAGTAAAATTATGTGAAGTATGTAGACTTCACATGACTAGTCTAACAAATCTTACGGGGAATCCAACATTCTAAAGGGAGCGACAGTTCGTGCAGAGGCTTATCCGACAAAACGGCTATTATTATCCAATGAACTCATATTAAATGTCATCAATAGCTGATCAGGCTTCTCTTGAGCAATAAAGGTTCTTCCGAGTTAGCTGTTTAATAATCAGTTAGCGAATGTACATCCTTTTAGTTTCAAATATTTTTTAAAATTTTATTGCTACTATAACCTAAAATTCTAAGAGGATATCTCCTACCAATCGACATTCGACCTTGTGGGACACGTCATCGCTTAACGCGTCATCGCATGCCACCACGACAGGATTGGGAGGTGCGCCGTACAACTCTGTGCGCAGCGACCGTTCAAATAGTGGCCAATCAGTAGCCTCTGTTTATTTAACCTAAACCGCCAAGCTGATCATGACTAAGCACACTTTACCCACAATAACCCTACGGAATAAGCGTGTTCCGTGGTATACGTATGTTTTCTCTATTTCTGGGCTGTAGCTTAGCTAGTTCTGGGAGTCTAGCTACTTGAAGGAAAATCTGCCACAGAAATTTCTGAGTCAGTCAGGCTTTACTAGTATAGCAATCCGCTACAATCTCGACTGTGATTCTTTAAGCCAATTAAAAAATTTGATAATTTTATATTGACGAAATCTATGTTATAAGGGATCAAATTTGAATTAAAAATAGAGGGCTCATCATTTACCTTGAGAGAACACAATTGAATGATGTTTGCTTTTTGAAGGCGGAAGTAATAATTCTTGAATATCTTACATTGAAAGTGAGGAGTGTGCGATAGACTTACCTCCTCGTGGTGCACCCTGGGCAACGTATACTAATTCGGCAAAATAAATTCTAGTAAACGGCAGTTGACTTCTGACTTCAAACGACCACCCCCNCCCCCCCCCCCCCCCCCCCGCCACTGTATGCCATATCCGACTACTTCCAGAGTACTCACCTCACCTTTTTTCTACCTCTGTATCTGTCTCTGAAACACTCTTTGTTCCTCCCCCCCCCCCTCCTCTCGACTTTTTTCACTTTGATGTTCCTTCCCCTCTGTGAAGCTTGAAGTCAACCAAAGGGCTATTGATAACTATCAAAAACGCCTGCCACTTGATATTAATAAACATTGAAAGTGACACTTTATTTTTAGAAGTATTTGGCAAAATTTTATGCAGTTAAGTTGTAATGGTTAAAAATCATGAAATGCCATGTGAATAAAATCATCTTATCAACTACTTTTTGTTTATTAAAAGCAAATGCAAGCGTTATACAAAGACCTAATAAATGCTTCAGATTAAAAGCTACTGCGCATTCCCAGGGATAGATTCTTCAGAGCCTACAGAAAAAGGCCAAGACATCTAAAACAAAAACTAGTCTAATACAGAAAACCATAGAACTGAAGAAAGCATTACAAATTGATGACAAACCAAAGTGTCACTCACTGATGTACAATGTTGCGCTCATTATATCAAATGCTTTCTGGAAATATTGATTTTCAGATTACGAATCTTATTAACTGACAATGCTAACTAAAATGATCAACTGTTAAAAGAAAGAGGTTTGAACGAGGAAATGGAAACGCTAAAACCTACGAGTCCATGTTTACTTTCGGTTTAGAAGAAAATATTTCAAATTTCCAAAGTTAAAAATTACGTAATGAACCATCTTTTCCATGACTATTAAAATAACATCCGCTTTGATGAGTAAGCGCTTTCTTGCTAAGCTTGATTCATATGAATGTGAACCAAATGCCCTGAAAATGAACACTTGTTGAATAATGCATTTAACTTTTACAAGATAAAATATTATGATTTAATGTATTATCGAAATTGCAATCAAATGGAGAAGTTAAGACACATTAAATTATAATCACGTCAACACGCAATATTGGTAATTATTTCCAGTATTGCTGATCGGAAATGAACGTTGAATTGAGTGTTGAAACATTCACTTGAATAAATCATTATGAATTTGTGCCTAATACATAATTGATACTTCCAATTCGTTAAATTATTTGTCCACATTACTCTTACATAGGATAATTCAACAAAATAATATTGCATATTTGGATATAACTATAAAAAGTCTCGCTCGAACTGGAAAAAATGACCCACATGGATGTAAAGTAATGTGATCCCAATCTGTATATTTTCTGAAGAGTTGAAATCATTAAAAGCAATTATATTCCGTTTTCTTTGCATCTTATTAATACTAATGTGAGACCTAACCCAAACAATTGTTTTTCATGTGAATTATGTTGCCTGCAAAATAAACTATAAAGTGTGATTGATGAAGACTCTTTTAACAGAAAAAAATGTAAATATACGTTCACTTGGTTAATTTGTGGAAGAGCTATCGAAGTTCTTGAAGGAGCAAATACCATCGCCAACTTCCAACTACCTGTCACATTTTAATCCCACATCAATGCAACTGGAACTTTATTTACTTAAGTGAAACATGAGTTCGAAAGTTAACTGCTTCAGAAATCTGCATGAAAGTTACAAAGAGCTGAAATTGTGAGTCGCGACTCCTAAGAGGCTTGCGTATACTTTGACAGTTTACTCAATTTCCCAGAAGTTTAAATGAGTTGTAAAACTTAAGCACTATTTCCACTCTTTTGAATGAACAAGGAAGGAGTACATCTAAAGCATTCATTAATCTTGAAGTTGTTTTCCCATCAATTATTAATAAAGACAGAAAACGTGGAACTAATTATCAGTTGGGATAAATTTTCGCGATTGATTATGTCTTCGTCAAGGTGGCTCTATTCGTGTTAATTTCTTGTACCCAATGATTACTGCTCCAACGGACTGGATTACACCCATTTCTAATTGAGAGGCTATTGCTATCAATATTTTAACAGAAACGTAAGATTTTTTCAGAACTTCATTAAGTGCATGGAAGTTGGTGCCACTTTATTTACTTAAGTGAAATAAGTAGCAGATATTCAAGGCAGATTCGTCGGAGTGCCCTGCAAATATTCATGTAAGATATTTTGCATAAACCTTGAATTTGTCGAAATGCGAGACATTTTCGAAAGGTCGATTCAGCTGTCAATGAAAATCTTTTACCATGCGTTAATTGGCTTTTTGGTAAATAAAGAAAAACAATATATATCTACAGGTCCAAAAATATCAAGGTACATTTGTGAAATAAATGAGCCTCGAATGAGTAGTGAATTTGTGAAGCACACGATGAGAAATATTAAAAACCACTGGAAATTTAATACACAGGAGGTGCAAAGTGGCAAAATGTCTTTTGAAATTATTGATGTCGGTGCTATTACAATACAGTCGTTCTGACGGCCTAAACTTGAGTGAACGCCTACTCCTGACCTGAATCAGGTGCTTCAATATTTAAGCAAAAGATGATTCTGGAAGCCATCATAGTAAATGCTCTCACATGAACGAATTCGGCGAAGATGCCATCAACTTTGGTGAAATCATCCCTAACAATTGGATTACAAGGACCAAAATTGTAAACATTGTGACGTCATTTCTAAAGACAAGTCAGATTCAGAACCAAAAAGTGGTTAAGGGCGTCATTAGAATCGAATATTACTACCAGCACAGGCTTACCTACAAAAAATTAGACACCTTTCAGACAAACATAGTTTCATTGTGGTGAGCAATTTTGCCATATGAAGTGTTTCATAAATCTCTACGCAGTTATTCAAGTGGTATTCTTTGTTGTACACTGGCCAGGACTACGTTTCAATCATTGCTCTCGGACGCACTATGCAACTTTGGTATATTAGGCTATTGAATGCAAAACGCACGCTTATCAATTAAACTTCATCGCATTGCCCATAAACCGAAGGCAATGTGTACAAATGACCAAACAAACGAAATATTCGATTTAAAACATCATTAAGCATTTTACAGTTCCATTGCAAATTAATTACCATAATTATACGAAATGCGATTGGACAATTCGTTGCGTAAACACTGACTTAAGCCAAGAAAATTAATTCATAAAGAAATGGATTTCAATTACTTGCTATCGTGGATAACTAACTAAAATTAGTTTAGAGGCAATTTGAATTGGCATCAGCCACCACCACCCATCCTCGTATAATTGACAATATGACGTAGGTTCGATGCAGTCAAATTAAGTGTTAGGCGATTCTCATATGTGAATGTCAACGAATTACTCTTTCACATTGAAGGTATTTTTTGCCATGGTGCCACCACGATTCAATTTCCAACAAACCATATAGGGTCCCAATTCTTTTAATAATTTCCAAGTCAAAATATGCAATAGCAATTTCGGGCTAAATTAATTGAGAAATTTCATTCATGCAAATTCAAAGCAAATATTTTGAAAGGAGGGAAGTTAAAAATGACGAGGGTGTTGGTCTACCTTTCGTTAAATCGATATTTTGATAATTATTTCATATGTGTTCTGTTGATCATCCTTCAAACGCTAAATATTGCTTCGAGAGTCATTAAAATATTAATGTCACGATTTCTAAGCCAATGTTTCTAAACCCGTTCATTTTAAATGAATACTCAATGACATAAACAAAGTTAGTTAACTAAATGTCAAAGTTCACGTCTTCCCTGTCTCAAATAGCAACTTTTATTCCATTTACTTTAGGCCAATTTTACACTACTGCAGAGTAATTTTAAAGACTGTTTGTTAGCTGGTGCTAGCAGACTCAATAGGTTCAGAATGACCTACTCAACGGGGAAAAATGTTCTTTTCGAATTGATAATAAGCTAAACTACCGATTGGAACATTCGTCGTTTGAAACACTATAACTATTATGACAAGTTATTGTTCAATTCAACTTTATGCTAACTGGACCCATGAAATATATCCGTTTATTTGGACGACGTACTCTTATTATTGTAACAAACGGTTTGGTTTAGTAGGTAGATAGAAAAGGCCTCGTATTATTGAGCCTCTTTTAACGGTTTTACAGAACACATTTTAGCTCAAGAAAAAATGTCACACTGTCAAACAGGGATAGGTTGGCGTCAAGAAATGTTCAATACCTAAGGTCACGTTTGATTGTAACCACTACATTCTCTACTTTTGGCTCGATATTTGCGATCTTTACTTAATGAAGAAATTAAAATGCACAAGTTTCATCCACCACGTGTGTCAACCACACGTTTATGCTGCTTCGTAATAGTATCAATGTTCAAGATTAGTTCCTTTCAAGACTGTAAACCTCGAAAGCCCACTAGTTAAGGTGTTCAAAGTGTTAGTCATTTTGAGATCGTGCAACCAGAGCATTGCCACTCTTTTGTTGGCCTTCGTCGAAGGACCTCCATTCTTGCAGGTCGCTTTTGCGCATCATACTTTCGCTGCAGATCCCCAAATCGTCTAATCCGAATAATATTTTCCATCATTTCATTCAATGTGTAAAACTACCTGTTTGTAATGTTTGCGGTCTTTCCCCTCTCCAGTGCATTTATTTGTTTCATATTTATAGTTTTCTTTTTCCGCACCCCACTTTTTCATTACCTTATCAAACATTGATACACCTTCTTCATCTTCAACTGCTTTGAAATTTGCATTCGTTCCTTTGGCAGCTGCATCATCCAATTCGCATTCCTTGGCCAATGTTTTCACCTCTGCCTCGAAAGCGGTTTCATAACTCTGCAATAAAATTAACAGTAGTAGTGCAAGTTCAACACAAATCTAAATTGCCGGTTCGATGGACTTGAAGGTACCATTTGCATCATATCTGCTGCTTTTGGGTCCACGTTAGAACGAACACGATTGTGGGCAGTTACAGCCGCTGTCTGTTCGGTTTCACTCAGTTTTTCCGAGCAAGTCCACGCGGTTAATGTAGCAATCACAAATACGCCTATCATTTCCTTGATCTAATAATTCCAACATTTTGAATTTGTGCGTTGTGCATAATCGGAATTCATTAGTCACTAACAGATTAAACATACCGAGATAGAATTGAAGTAAGTTTTCAATGTCAAATTTGATAGCGTTTGTAAAATTTTGAGAATTTAAATACATTTTGTTAGCCAATCGTGGCAACCGTAGTGTTTCAAATAAGAGCAAATCTTCCACTAAATGAATACTCATGATGCAATTAGGACTCACATTTCACCAATTGTGAGACAAAGAATGATTCGTAAACTTCAGGCACACCTCTATTGCATAACCTCTTGACAAATACTCGCAATGGGGTGATTGCAAATGGTGGATATTCAAAACGTTGTTCCATAAACTCACTTAGGTAATTCATTGCTCAACCAATGGAACAAGCCACCGACTCACAGTTTAATGTAGTTACCAATTAGGTCCATTATAATTCTTCATTTCGAGAAGGATTAATAATTTTATGTAAACATATTTTGAAGTGCTAATATAATTAAAGGCAATAATATATCATTTTCAATTTGACTAAAGCCAAGAAAATTTATTAATAAAGAAATAGATTTCAATTGCTTGCTATCGTGAATAACTAACCACAGTTAGTTCAGAGGCAATTTGAATTGGCATAAGCTACCACCCACTCTCGTATAATTGACAAATGAGCCGATTGCTTTGATGTTGTTTTGACTTACTTGAAATAAAGGCATTTCCAAACTGTGAATGCCAACGACCTACTCTTTGATATGGTGCCACCCCAATTCAACCATATATAGTCTTCATTCTCTTAATACTTTTTAAGCCACAGTATGCAATAGCAATATTGGGCTAAATTAATTCAGAAATGTCATTAATGCTAATCCAAATGGAATGCTTTGGAAGGAGGGAAGTTAAAAATGAAGAGGGTGTTGGGATACCTTTCATTAAATCAATATTTTTATCATTATTTCATATGTGTTCTGTTGATCATCCTTCAAACGCTAAATATTGTTTCGGGAATTATTTTGAACATTAATTTCACAGTAACTAAGCCAATGTTTCTAAAACTGTTCATTTTAAATTAATACTCGTTGGTATGAACTTTTGGGACACGTCACGCATGCGAGTACTCATAGGCTTGAGGTGCGGCCGTACAACCTCAAGTACGGATTGAGGACAAGAGCACACTGCCAATAGCAGCTCAATGGCCCTCGCTTGTTTTACTAAATCCGCCATGTTGTATGACTGAGTTTCCTCCCTGTACACACACTTTTCCCGAGATATACGTCCTGAATAAACGTGCTCCGTGCTACACGTCTGTTTCCCACTTGATCCGCAAGATACGTCCTGAATAAACGTGCTCCGTGCACACTTTTCTGATCATTACGTGACTGAATATACGTGTTCCGAATTATCGTCTGTTTCCTTTATAGCTGGGCTATAGCTTAGCTAGTTTCGGTCTGTTTCCTTTATAGCTGGGCTATAGCTTAGCTGGTTCGATAGCTTAGCTTGTTCTGGGAGTCTAGCTAGATGTTGGAGAATTCTCCGTGCTACTCGTCTGTTTCCTTTATAGCTGGGCTATGGTTTAGCTGGTTCTGGGAGTCTAGCTAGATGTAGGAGAATCTCCCTGGTTCTGGGAGTCTAGCTAGACGTTGGAGAATCTGCCGTGGTTCTGGGAGTCTAGCTAGATGTTGGAGGATCTGCCATAGAGATTTCTGAGTCAGTCAGGCTTTAATAAAGTAGCAATCCGCTACAAACTAATTAATTTAAGTAAATGTCCAATTGTCAAATATTAACAAGATAGTGTAGCGGATCGCTACTCTAATAAAGCCTGACCGACTCAGGAATCTCTATGGCAGATTCTCCAACATCTAGCTAGACTCCCAGAACAAGCTAAGCTATAGCCCAGCTATAAGGGAAGCAGACGTGTAGCGCGGAATACGTTTATTCGGTACGTATATTGATAGCGAAGTGTTGAGTTTGGCAAAGCGATTAGTTATCAGATAAGTCTAGCATAATTCGCATGAATATTAATAGCTAAATATTTGTGAGTAAAGTTCTATAGCAGGATTTCTATTTGAACATTGATGAAGAGTCCCACAATATTCCCCCTCTAGAGCGTTTGTACGAACCTAAAAGGGGATAGAAAACGCTCGACGAACTGAATGTACATAGTCGGCCAGCCGGGAGGGCAAGATAACTTTTCGGTTGTATCGAGTGTAATAGGGTTGAGGTTGAAGAGGGACAGAAGGGGAAACTGCGGAGGCCGAAGTATCTTCGGGTAGGGATTGTAGTGGTGGGGGGGGGGGAAAGGGTGGTATAGGATCTTCGGCTGTTGTGGTTGTAGGACTGGACGGGTGATTTCTAACTGCGGGCTTTGGTATAGGGCCCTCCAGA